>JAOUQT010011973.1:0-12146 GCA_025769995.1 Xyliphius kryptos | reverse complement strand
GCCTTCACCCCCCCCCCCCCCCCAACACACACACACACACACACAACAAGACGCCTTAGAGAGGAACGAATACACTACGACATGTGTAAACATGTTTGATGTAAATGTTCCACAACCTCTGACACAGACACCTGTAATCCAGGAGAACCGTCGCGCTTCTCAAATAAAAATGTTTTCTGAACATATTCTGTCTCAGAACCACCGTCCGCTTCGCAACCATGTGATAAAGACGTCATTTTATACATTTACATATCACCAAAAATTAAATTAGTTACTTTTTACATTATATATTGAGTACGCTCACAGGCTTATTTGTCAACATGGCAGCAGTCACACATGTTCACTGAGCATGAGCCAATGACCAGCACGCACCGAAGTTACCCGGATCAAAACGCGCTTACTGCTACGGCAAGCCGGTAGGACATACTATTCATTTGTGCCACGTCACACAGTAAACTGTTATACAAACATTCATAGTGCGACCTTTTGTTGAAAACAGTTCAGATTTTAGAAGTCGTGTGCAAATTACGCCATGTATCAGTCAATAAAGTGTGTATCGCTGTTGCAAACCTTTCAGTTAGGAAAGTAGCTATTGGCTGTCCTAAAAGTCGCTAAAGACGTCATCGAACAATTTGCATAATGAATAAACATGGTGGCACAGAAAAAAGAGTGAAAATACCTTTAATATGTTAGAATTATAGATGAGCTCTAAACAAATGGAACTTCTCCTGATGATTTCTTTGCCTTTTAAATAAAACGTCACATTTTAAAATAATGACTTTACTGCTTTGTCTAGACCCACATTACATTATTTATTTGTACGTAAATTATATAAACGAATTTTAGTTATTTAGCAAAGCGTTGAGATTTTTACATAGATTACACCGTGGACGAGTTAAGTGACTACGAGTGTGCAAGATAAACATTAGTGCAAACTCCTCAGTAAGGAAAGTAGCTATTGGCTGTCCTAAATCGCAAGAAGTCGCTGAATGACATTCAATATAAATTGACTGTTTGTATAATAATCAATTTGCGTGTTTGAGGACCAAAGTGGCACAAAAAAGTGATTTAAAATATTCATATGTTAGAACTACAAACAAGTTCTAAATAAATAAACTTTTCCAGTTGGTTTTGTTTGCCTTTTAAAAAAGCCATAACTACCATTCATTATCTTCCGTTTAATCCTCTACCAGAGTCATGGTGAAGTTCCCCATGGCAATCCAGGGTAGAACATCTTGGGCACTGGGCAAATACAACCAGACAGGGTGCCAATCAATTGCTGGGAACAATTACTCACACAGCCACACACACAAAAATGGGACAATTTACCTTGAATACATGTTTTTGGAACATGGGAGGAAACCGGAGAACCTGGAGATAACCCATGCAGACACGGGAAAAACATGCAAATGTAACATGGGTCTAAAGAGCAAAGTTGCTAAATTTGCAACAGTGTATATAACATTATCAGTTGCCCCTAGCATACCTGCCATAATAAATGGCACATGTAATTTAATTTAATTAATTTAATTATCAGTGTTGCTTTTTATTTTAAATAACATAACAGATGCCAAAGGAAACCAACAAAATGTGCAGATGTGGAACTAAAACTGGGGTAAATAAGAGCAAAGAAGTGGATGGGCTGAAAAAGGCATCTTTCTGAAGAATTTCTTTAAAATATTTAGGATTTTAATAGTTGACCATTAACTCTGTATACATTTTTGATTGACATTTGGAAAGCACTCTAGCTAAATCAATACAATAATTCTTAAAAACCTTTCGATTATTGTTTTAAGTATTAATATAGCTGTGCCCCTAATGTTGTCTGTAATCATATAGCCCCTTTTAAGTAAACTGAAAATTACTTTTAAATCTTTGCTTGCTGTGCTTATCATAACAATTTTTTAAAATTTAAATAACAACTTTTTGTGTAATTGCTATTCGAGCTGCAAAATCTTCCTGCATCAATAACAATCCAAGCCAACAGCATCTGGGAGAAATATTTTTATTTTTCTGTCTAGAACATGATTCATTGAATACTGTAATTTAATTAATTTTACAGTGAACATACTGCTAACCTTGAAACTATATAATTAAACATATTTGTTTTATGCTTTTGTTCTCGTGTAAAATTAAAATCAACAACATCATTTTTTGAATATTCAAATAGCGATAAGCACTGAAAATGTTTTAAATAATTAACATCGCTACCCATGTTTCCCTTACTTTTGTCAAAATTACAAAAAAATCTCTTGTATAAAAAACTGACCTGTTAAGTCATTCTTTGCCATGTAATTACTCACTACAAACTTGTTTTCATAACAGCAGAAAATATTGGAATCCATATTGAATCACATCATTGTGCATCCCCAGCTTTTTTTTGTAGCTACTGTGGCCCAGCGCAGCCAGCTCAAGTTTGTCTCACTGTACGGTGGATAACGCAAAACACTTATGCGTTCAAGTCCCCAGCCACGGAGCATGCATGCCCTTCTGTGGCTAAATGTTTCAAAACCAAATTGACCATGATAACAGCCCATCCCACTTGCTCCTAAATAGAAAACAGTGATTAGCAAAATAGCCCACTACAAATGTACAAGTTAAACATTTATATTCCTTTTCATATTAAGTATCTACTGAGGCTGATATAACCTATGAAATGACTCATTATTGATAATACACTTCAAATCAAAACTTACCCACTCCTCCAAAAGGCAAACTAGGAAGCGACATGTGAACTATTCCATCATTAGAGCAAAATCCTCCACTATTAGTGTTTTCCAAAACTGTAGTCACCACCTAAAAAAGAAATTAGAAAATGGTTTTACACTAAATTTATTTTCAACATCATAAAACCCTAAAAAAAAATACACGCATTTGCGCAAATCATCTCTAATTAAACAAATACCAAAAAAACATAATACTGGAATTTTAAAACAAAGGTCTTCCTACCTGAGACTCATCAGAAAACACATAAAGAGCCAGTGGCTTCTCCCTCTGGTTAATAAAGCTGATACCCTGCTTCAAAGACTCTATATTAAAAATGGGTAGAATGGGGCCAAAAATCTCCTCTTCCATCAGAGCATCTGATTCTTTTAAGTCCACGACCACTGTGGGAGCTGCAGACAAGAGAAAAGGTAGATTAGAGCTTCTTTATTAAATAAAAATACTTAATCAGAACCCATCCTGACTATAAAGTCACCTAATATTTTTCTTCTATAATTCCTATTAAGCCACTAACCAGTCTCCTTCAGTTGCAATTACACCAGCCAATTGCATGTGTCAATGCTCACAGAATTGGAAACTGACAATATATCTTTGTTTCTTTATTTTAGTGGTTTATGCACAGCAGACTGCAAAGAAGTGGTTGACTAGCTTCAAATATTAAAGTGAATAAAACCGACAGTCCTCACTCTCCCCGGCTGGAAAAGAATTGTTGGGACTAAAGCAGGTATGAATGAGGGAACATAAGGCAACAAAAAAATAATAATTAAAAACACATTTGGGATAATTTCTTACCAAAGTATTTGTCCTCTTTAGATCCATTTCCTCCTATAATGATTTTTCCTTTTGACTTTTTTAAAAGATTCATGATTCTCTCCCAGTGCTTTTCGGTAACAATGCGGCCATAATTTGAGCTCTCTTGTATATTGGACCCATAGAAGCTATCCAATGCTTCTATGATCGCAGGAATCAGCATCTCTTGCATCTCTGTTGTGCACAGGACATAATCAGGTGCCACACAGCTCTGTCCTGCATTAAAAAATTTGGCCCAGAGCAGCCTTTTTGCAGCAGCCTTGACATCTATCTTGCCATAAATAAGGCAAGGGCATTTTCCACCCAGCTCTAATGTGACAGGTGTGAGATGCACTGCTGCTGCCAGCATGATGCTACGTGCCACTACTTGTGAGCCTGTGGTATATGCAACATGGAGTTAGAATTAATACAGCGCAAGTTTGTTGAAGATTTGTGAAATGCAATGTATTACACGTACCTGTGTAGAATATATGATCAAATCTGTTTTGCAACAACAATTTTGTTTCCTCTGGTCCTCCACATATTACGGCAAAGCACTCCTGTGTAAACACAGAGAGGTTAGGGAAAAGCCCATCAAGTATGTTTGTTATGTGATTCAGACAAAATACCAATATGTGGAATTATGTCTATTTGTAGACTTCAAACAACGATCAGCGGTGGTATTATTTTTGGAATGTGGGAGGAAACCAGAAACCCGGAGGAAGCACACACAGGCACGGGGAGAACATGGAAACTCCAGCCAGATTGGGATTCAAACCGAGAATCCACAGCGCTGAGAGGCAAATGTGCTAATCACTAAGCCACTGTCCCGCCTCAATCAGACACCAGTTTGTGAATAAAATGCATAGATGCTAAAATAAGAACACCTGCTGTATGTTTTGTTTATGATGTATGTGTGTCTAGTTCAAAGATTCCAGGGAGAGAGAAAAAATTAAAGCTGACACGCAAAGTTTTCATTTAATTAGAATGCACAATAAAATGGATATTTATTTTGATGCCAATAAAAAGTGGCTCGTTGTGTTAAAGTGGGGAAATAAAAGTCAGCTTTGTATACATTACACACCTGCCTCCAGCATCCTTATTCATTGAATATCTTACTTATTAAAATATAAATCAATGTACTAAATTTTATTTGTAACATATAACCTAGACATTTGTGATTTTCAGTTGTATTACCTGAGATAGGTATTTTGGTATAAGGTCTACAATGAGGCTCTCGGTTGCTTGACTGATCTCTGATGGTTTCAGGATTGCACAATTACCTACACAATGACATACACACATTCATTTTTTAGTATCATTTTCCTAAAGAACCCTTTTATGAAATACTGAATTTTGTTTCGAAAAAAAGAGGCTCTATAAAATCACTGTATACACATGTAAAGCTTGAGAAAAAGGTAATGATGGATAATCATACCTGCAGCAATTGCCCCAATTAGTGGATTTAAAATGAGTTGAAGAGGATAGTTCCATGCGCCAATAATCAAAACTACCCCTAACGGTTCTCTGCGCACAAAGCAATCATCAAATTTTGTTGCCTATAATGTCAAAAAGTGGGACATACATAAAGGTGACAGAAATACATTGCTATACATAGCAGTGCTAGGTTAATAATGAATTCATATTTTTTTAATTTAGTAAAAATAACTTATACAATGACAAATTGTACAATTTTCTTACCAGGTTCTTGTCCACATAGCAGGGTTGCATCCAATTCTGTAAGTTATTTATGGTATAGCACAGATCATTAACCACAATGTCAATTTCTGACAGCACTGCCTCGAACTTGGGCTAAAGAAAAAGAGATGGTGGCAGGTCAGAATAACATTTAAAAATATTAGGTGATGTAGATGTGCTTGTGCTTCATCTACCTTTGCAAGGTCCTTGTGCATGGTTTCTAAGATAAGTGGCTCGTTTTCCTTCAGTAATGCAAGCATAGCCTTCAGCTGAGTCAGGCGGAACTCGATTGGAAGCGTCACACCTGACCGGAAGGTAGTGCGCAGCTGCTCGATCACAGTTTTATGACTTTCCATTTTAAATAGACTTTTGAGGTAATATCTATATTGGTGCGATAAAGGGTTGTATTATTATACATATAAAGAATATCATTGAAATATGTCAATATTGTTACATTGGATGTGAAAAAAAATCAGATAAGTAACACCTTTACTTGACTGTATACAATATACAAGGTAAGAGTTGATAGCAGATCAATATTTAAACCAAGAATATTTAAAAACAAGGTTACAGACAGATGCAGATAAATAAACTCAATTGAATTAAATATGTGAATTGTGTGCACCCTTTGTCTTTGAAGCAAAATATATATATATATATATATATATATATATATATACACACACACACTGGAGATCAAAATTAGAGAACAATTCAAGAACACTTGATTATATAATTTTTATTATAATTGTTAAGATCCATAGTCCTGGTGCTGATCCAAGGTTATAGTCTGACTCAATGACATTGATGTAAGTGTATTGTTGAGACTGTATCATCTGTAAGATTACTTTTTTTTGTTTGAGGACGTCTGTAAAGGTGTACTTCTATGAGGAGATATTTGGAAATAGTTAACTATACACAGACAACATCTTACTACATAAATGCTATTGGAGTTTATTTTAATTAGTACTGTTTTCCCTATGCAAAATGCCCAGATAAGCAGCTTTCAAAATAACATTTACACAATAAACATACATAAAATAATATATATTAAATGTAATATCTTTAAAACTATTGCAACATGAATTAAAGATTTTTGTATTTTTTAATTTTAAATATTATTAAATAATACCCGATTGTATCTATTAAAACAGTAGTTATGCAATTACTTGTCCCACTTACCATACAAGTTTTTTCTTTATATAAGTACACTGCTCAAAAGAATGGAACACTAAAATAACACATCGTAGATCTCAATGAAAAAAAAAATTCAGTTGAAAATCTTTATTTAGCAGATAGTGGAATGCGTTGAGGACAAAATAGCATAAAAATTATCAAAATGTAAAAAATGATTATCCCATGGAGGTCTGGATTTGGAATCATACTCAAAATTAAAGTGGAAAATCAAATGGCAGGCTGATCCAACTTCAGTGGAAATTTCTCAAGACAAAGTGTGTGTGGCCTCCACGTGCCTGTATGATCTCCCTACAACGCCTGAGCATGGTCCTGATGAGGCGGCAGATGTTCTCTCCTACGGCCCCTCCATGCTCTGGACACTGTGCTGGGAGACATAGCAGACCTTCTTGCCACAGCTGGCATTGATGTGCCATCCTGAATAAGCTGCACTACCTGAGCAACTTGTTTGGATTGTAGACACCGCCACATGCTACCTCTATGGTAAGAGAACCGACAAAATGCAAACGTGACCAAAACATCAGCCAGAAAGGATGAGAACAAAGAGAAGGTCTGGTCACCACCTGCAGAATCACTCCTTTATAGGGGGGTCTTGCCTCTCATTTCTACCTGTTGTCTGGTCCATTTGCACAACAGCAAGTGAAATTGATTCACAATCAGTGTTGCTTCCTAACTGGACAGGTTGATTTCAAAGAGTGTGGTTGACTTGAAGTTACATTGTGTTATTCAAGTGTTCTCTTTGTTTTTTGTTTGCTCTTTTTCAAAGCCCTCTAAATATATAATGTAGTAGCTATTGAATCTATATATCAGTGGTAACAACAAAGATTTATAGTTGTAGGCGGCACCGTTTACTTTATTATTTAGTCACGTGTCACACTTTTCAAAACAACCAGTTTAAGCGAGATTTACTTCACTGCTGTTTCCAAGCGAAGGTTTCATTTTCGTAACCTTTAAAACTGACTTTGTGGTTGAAGGTGTTATTTGTGATTAGTTAAATGTTAATTTAGGAATAAGAATTCTTTAATGTCATTGCACAATGTGCAGCGAAAATAAGCAACAGTTCTTAGGTGCCTATGCATACAATAAATATACATAGGCACGTTTTTAAGAGACATAAACAAGTTAAATATACATATAAACATTGTGTATATATGCATTGACATCTGAATCGATGACATAATGAACAAACGCATTTAATGAAGACTGTTATTGTAATAAAGAACTTACGGTTGTACTTACAAGTGAAATGAAGGAAGTTCTCCTGTTGAGAAAATTAACAGATTTAAGAATTTGACTGCAACTCTATATAGATGTTCTAGAATCTAGAACTAGAACTTGATTCTTAGTTCTGGTCTGAAGACGTTCCGGGTGTTAGCACGGAACTGAAATCTAGTTTGTCGAGTTTGAGTTTTGAATGGTTAAGAGCTTTATTCGTAACTTACAAGAAAAACCCGTTGTTCGTCTAAACAAACGACAGAACGCTTCCCTCCTCCAATGAGCGATCTGCCAAACGTCAGCGATACATGACTACGGTCTGTCTGTGCATGTGTTCAAACAATTTTGCATTTACACGCTTATTAAAACACGAATATCAGTTTACATTCCTTAAATCTTAATCAATTTGATGGTCCGACTTCCTCTGAAATATGTAGCCTACAAATCAGGGTTGCCAGCTCCGCGGTTCTCAATCCGAAATAGAATGAAATGGCAAACAGTCTTTCGAGTTGCTTAAACCTTTGCAGGTAGTTTCATTTATTCATTATCTTCCGCTTATTCCATTATGAGGGTCGCGGGGGGGGGGATCCACATGCCCATACAGGGGAGAACGTCTCGGGCACTGGGCAGAAACACCCAGGACAGGGCGCCAATCCATTGCTGGGCACCCACTCACTCAAACAGTCACACACACACACACACACACACACACACACACACACACACACACACATTATACAGGGCAATTTAGAGCATATAATTTACCTTCATGTTTTTGGAATGTGGGAGGAAACCCACGCAGACACGGGAAGAACATGCAAACTCCACCCAGATTGGGATTCAAACCCCAGCGCTGAGAGGCAAATGTGCTAACCACTAAGCCACCGTTGCCGCCCAATTGTATATTATACTGTTAAAAGTTTGATGTTGAGCCACACTACAGATCAAGTTTAGGGCGAAACAGTGGTAACATAATGACCCAAATCTAAAGACTCAGGCCCACAGATTTAAACAGAAATGATTCATTCCAGATTTTGTTTATCACATGCGTCCTTGACCATCCTTGTACAATAATATTTCTGTTTATTATGCAGCTGCAAAGTGAATTCATTCAGAATGGCTGCAAAAACTTCAGAGTTATCCCAGTGCTGTTCCCTGGGGCTAAAAAGGTAAATAAGTGGAGTGATTATGTTAAAACATTATTTAGAACCTTTTATCAAAAACCAATAAAAATTACTTAGTCCTTTATCATATATAATATAAAAGGTCATATTTCCAGGACACAAGTTCAAAGTTCCCCTGTTAGTAATGTTAGTCGTTCATGACTATTTTAATTGAGACATCTATATTGATTCAGCTGTACTACTTTTGGTTTGTATTAAATGTGAAGTTTTAGCAAACGATGTACGCTAACAGAATAAACATGTGCTGGATTCATGAGATGTTCAGAAATCTTTCTTAAATGGATATCAACTTCCCACTATTACCCTTCTTTTTAAATATTCCACATTTGTGTACTACAGCACTGTACTGTATTATAGTCAAGCTATCCATAGTCTCATGCAGAACAAAAATAAAGTAACATGCCCATTAAAATTGTATTTTTTTGTTATAATAAATCGGGTAGTTCCAGTCTTTAAATCTGATTGGCTGAGCTGATTGTCTAGCCGTGACATAATTCACAATAACCCACACCTCTGACCGCTTCACATTCGCATCATAAATGTGCGATGTAAAATACTGTGTTGCTCTCCAGAACTTTTTTATAAACTGCATTCTGTAATTTGTTAATCTTTTACTTGCGTCAGGGTTCATTTAAAAAAACGGACTGGATTATGTTGCAAGTTTCCAGTGGTTTATTCACAATAATGCATGCCCTCTCATGCCTAATTGCACCATTTCATTACCAGATGAATTAGTAACTAATAACTCAATAACTCAGTCATGCCCAAACTGAGAGGGGTTTACTGCATGGTCATCCACATGTTAAAGATTTTGATCTTGATTTGCAGAAATGTTATTACATCCAGAAAAAAGGAAAAACTCCATTTTAAAATCACAACACATTGTAATAAAACGTGATGGTCAGATCTCCTCGCCACAATAAGTATTTGATCCTCCACAGATTTTGATAGTTTGTACAAATAATTAAACAGTTTATGATTTTTATGGTAGCTTCATTTTATAAGTGAGAGATGGAATATCAAAAAGAAACTCTACAAAATGAAATATATTGAAATAAAAAATGATTTGCATTTCATTGAGGGAAATAAGTATTTGATCCCCTAAACACCATGACTAATGTTGGCTCCCACAGAGCATTGACACACCCTAAGATCAGTGAAGTCGTTACCTGCATGAGAGACACCTGTACCAAATTGTCACCTGTATAAAAGGCCACCAGCCAACAGCCTCAGTGACACTCCAACATGTATCGCTAAATCCTGGGCGACAACTTCCCTACCACCGCCAGGACACTAAAAATGGGTCGTGGATGGGTCTTCCCAGCCAAAGAAACAAAGGAGTGGCTCCATAAGAAGCATAGAGAGGTCATTAAATGGCCTAGCCAGTCTCCTGACCTCAATCCCATAGTAAATCTATAAAAAGAGCTGAAGATTTGCATTTTTAAATGCAGGCCTAAAAACCTTAAGGATTTGGAGATGATCTGCAGAGAGGAGTGGACCAAAATGACTCCTGAAGGGTGTGCAAACCTTGTAAAACACTACAAGAAATATCTGACTGCTGTGCTTGCCAACAAGGATTTTGCCACCAAGTATTAAATGATGTTTTACTAGGGGGTCAAATATTTTTTTTCCTTCAATAAAATTCAAATAATTTTTTCCTCATTTTCTGTCATTTTCTCAGTTTTTCCCTTGATATTCCACGTCACTGTTAAAATAAAGCTGGCATAAAACGATGAGACGTTTCATTAATTTTATTTTGTATTAAAACTTTTAAATTCAGTGGGGGATCAAATACTTTTCCCCCCCATTGTACTTATAGACTTTGTATTTACTATATTATTTAGTATTTACTACATTGTATTTCAACACTTAATATCTATGAATATAAATTGTTTTATTCTTTATTCTGGCTCCTCAGAGTTATGTTCCCTCATGGCTGCAGAACACACATCTGTATAGCTGGCCACGTGATCGGGATGACATTCTACGACGGCTCATGCGGGTGGAGAAGTACAAACCTCCACCCATTGGTCCACTGCCCACAATCGTCACAATGCCCATCTGACCACATGATTGTTGGGAGTAACCATGTTTAATGTACAATAGAATGAGTATCCACATAAGTACTGGGTCCTAATTCAGAGGTGGATTATACGGCACCCTCCATAATTATTGGCACCCCTAGTTATTATTTATTGCAGAAGACTAATCTCACTATCTTTTCACTCAAGTGAAAAGAAAATTAAGAAAAGATCCTGACTAAGAAATAATTATTTCTCATTAAATTACCTTTCCCCCCAGATATTGGCACCTTTACCAATTCCTTGAAAATAAATGTATTTGAACCATTTATGTCATTTTTACTTTAATTGAGCGGAGAAAAGTATCTAGAAAACTTTAATTTTGTGTCACCATGTCTGTGGGAAATTGGTCAGGCCGTTATATGTTCACTGGAGTGACACTTATTAAAAAAAAAAGTTTGCCAATGTCCAACAAAGGAACAGAAAAAAGCCTTTCCAAAACAGTTTTTACAGATGAATCCATATATTTCTGCCTGTGTACAGTGTATATAACATAAGTTTATATTAGAAATGTAGTGCCAATGTTTATCAATTCTTCGATAATTTAATACATATATAGAGATTTAGTAGATATTCTCTTTCTTTCACATGAGTATTGGAGTGATATATAAACTTACCATACGGAGGGTAACTCATACGACCAAACAATGTTTTTCCCACAAAGGAAAAAAGGTATTAATAATTTTGACTCTTTCCCCCCCCCCTTTGTTAGGGTCTACATATTTACCAGGATCAAAAACAACACAAAACAATGCAGTATCGAGTTACAATGTTAAACTGAGCCACTAAAAGACAGTTACACACAGTATTCCTTTGGGTCAATTACCCATGTCAAAGCAAACAGCTTGTTTTAGCCACAGACGCATTACGGACACATATCTGACTTAATGAAAACATCATTAAACAATTTATGGGTGTTAAGTATGTATGTATGTACGGTCTGGATAACATGGACCATTGAAAGTAAACTATGTGACTTTTTAAGTGAATCGTTTTTAAATTTTAGATTTTTTAATAAATGTTGATTTAATTAGAATTATGACATATGCATTTGTTTGAATATAGCAGCCTGACAATGGAAAAGTCAAGCCTTTTCTGGTCTGCGTGTGTGTACAGGGGTTGGACAATGAATCTGAAACACCTTTCATTTTAGTGTGGGAGGTTTTATGGAGCAGCCTGGTGGACAATCTTCATTAATGTCACATTGCACCAGTAAGAGCAGAGTGTGAAGGTTCAGTTAGCAGGGTAAGAGCACAGTTTT
>JAOUQT010011963.1:0-12147 GCA_025769995.1 Xyliphius kryptos | reverse complement strand
AACCAGGTTTTTCAGTTTCATTGTCTAACCCCTGTACAATAGCAAGGGATGTTTAAGGTAGTTAGGGCTGCAGGGTGGAGCAGTTTGTAATGCTGCTTCCTTACAATAAAAAGGTCCTGGTCTCCCCATATCTGTGTGGATTTTATTCGGGTGCTCCTTTTGCCACTAACTGTCCTAGCATTAAGCTTATTGCCATCTCTACATTGCCCTAAATTGTGTATGTCTGTGTGTTTGTGACAGTCTGTGAAGGCTAAACCTACCTTGTATGTTTTCTAAATTTCTGCCGGATTGGCACTGGTTTCCTTAATCCTGACTAGGATTAAGCAGTTATAGAAAATTAATGCCTGAACAGCTGCATAAACTACAATAAATTCTAATTATAAAAGATAAATAAAATGAGAGATTATGAAAGCAAGAGAGAATAGGATAACAAGCAAGAGTGCTGGGCCTGGAATCTATAGACCACCTTTGATTGAGGACAGTGATCTCCAGAGGATTTTCTCATCACCAATTCACACATGTGGTACTTCTAAGGAGTGTAAAAATCATGCATTTAAGTGGACGGCTGTCCTTTTTCTAAGCAATTCTCAGATAATTTAGAAAACATACAAACACAGAGTTGCGATGCATACTTCTCACGCAATCTATTATTCATTTTATTTCAGCTAAAAATAAACATCATTCCACAGCTCCAGTGTGACTAAATGTGATTTAACCCACTGTATATTGACAGAATAATAAACCCACAGTAGGAAAACAGTCATAAGCAAAATTATTAGTCCTTTAAACTTTTATTGCATTCTGATTCACTTCTGCATGACCTATGGAGTCAGAAGGGTCAGAGACTGTGCCATAAATCCAAGACTCAAAGCTTCAAAACACTTCAAAGTCTGAGCTTGCTTATGATACTGTGAGTATGAACAGATGATTGGTGCACAGGTGCACGAAGAAAGACAGTAATGGCTGTCAGTCAGTATAGTGAGCAAAGAAGATTGGAGTCAGATGGGTGCTGGGCCTTTATTGGGCATGGGATGGATTAGGTAGTTACAATGCTCAGTTGGGGATTGGGGAAAAGAATCAAAGTTATTTTACACCAAGAAGGAGATTCCTGGAAAAAGAAAAATAGATCTCACAGGACATCCAACTTGGCTAAATTTCAGCTTTACATCATTTTCAACTTACCCCAATTTAATCCTACCATTTACATTCATGGCATTTGGCAAAAGCTCTTATCCAGAGGCACTTACATTTATCACTTCATATAACTGAGCAGTTCATCGAGAGGGACCTTCAAGACGGTAGTCTTAACTACTGAGAAAACACAATCCTTTAGCCCAGACATACTAATTTTCCAACATATATTTCCTTAGTGTTACAACGCAGTTACAATGCAATCACAGCTACTGATCATATGCCAGGTGTATGTCTGACACCTATTCCAGTGATCATTCAGTGCAAATAACGATATACAGTTCCAACTAATTGCATTACAAAGAAAGTAGGTGTATTTAATTATGCAGTCCACATATTTTGTTAAGTTTAAAAAGTAAGAAGTTCAAAGTTTTCAGATTTGGCAACCTCTGGAGAGTATAACATAGACACATTCCTTAAATAACTGCATAACTCATTTTAGGTTTTGTAGAAAACCCCCAAAAAATTACTTTTAAAAAGTTCATACCCATTATAATAAAGGGGTATAATCAATGATCTGATCAACTGAGGGTGTATGCAATTTTACTGCAGGTTGCCAGCATCATTCAAGTACGAACTGTATTCTTGGTAACACGTGTCTCTAAAAAGTCAACATGAATTAATTTAATGCTAGATATCAACATCCTGCCACGTCTATTAGTTTCAAGCTCACTTGGTAATGCTATCATGCATTTCATTGACAAGAGTAAAACAGTATGAACAAAGTATATGCTTATATTTGAGCTTGAACTGATAAAAGACCTGAAGCATATCCCCAATAGTGATTTCTCTTGCCTCATCTTAGAGACACATACAATTCTCCTATTTACTGTAAGAATAAATCTAACCTGTATGCTATTATGCTTATTTATTAAAGAATAAATATGCCCTGGATGAATTCATAGAAAGAATATTAATGTCTTCCTGCAGCATGGCTTCCACATCAAAATGTTTTAGGTTTGATTCCCAGGTAGGATGGCCTTTGTGGTTTTTTATGAGGAGAGGGCATTTTCTCCCTTGATCAGATGTGTTTCCTCCCACATTCCAAAGGACGTGTTTAAGCACCCTGGAATTGCACCCTGTCTATGGCTGTTACTGCTTTGTGCTCTGTATTGCCAGCTAGGCTCTAGCTTTCCTGCAACCCTGACCAGGGTTATGCGAGTATGAGAGTGATGCCATATTAGAGAGGGGCAGAAGTATCTCAGTGGATAAAGGCTCTGTGTAACTCACTGGAAGGTTGGTGGTTCAAGCCCTAAAAATTGCCACTGTTGCCTTTTATCACCCTTGCTCTAGAGGTGCCGTACTGCAGATGTTTATCAGCTTGTGCGTTTATCCTGATCTGGTCAAAAGCAGTTACTGAAAATAAAAGCATCTTACTGCATGCTGTACCATGTGTGATTATGTACGTGACAAATAAAATTTTGAATTTGAATTAATGGCTTCCTGCTGTCCACAACACTATCTGATGATAAAGGTGCCAGTGGTATATATCAGTGCATTGCTTCCATTCAATCTAAGGACAGTAACGCAGCACAGTTTTATCAGCCTTCAAACGTTATGTAAAGTAAAGGAAACTTGTTGAAAGCACCAATGGAGGCAACTTGAGTCTTCTGTTAGTCACAACTGCATTTTATTGAATCAATAATTCCATAAAATAAGCTTACTAAATGTTTAATTATTTATTTAGGTGGTTATAAAACACAGTGCTCATAAAACATTTTTCATACTTCAATCAATTCTTACAGCAGCAACCAACCATCACTGGAAATTAGTAGCCAGTGATGTTGTTAAGTGGGTGTTTCACAGCCTTAAAGCCCAGAAAGTAGTTTGGAATCAGCAATTTACATCGTTTGTCTTAAACAAGGGGCACTGAGCAACTCTGAGCAGCTTTTTAACAAATATGACTTAAAAAGGCTGAATAATCACTGGATTAGGAACACTAATACTGCTTTGATGATTTGAATGAGAACTTTTGCAACATGGTCTTCAATGAATTTTTTGGAAGAACACATTTAAACATGACATTTTCTGGGTACAAATTAACTGCAATCAATCACCCACACTTTTGGCAGTGTTTTGGAGTATAGGATCCCATAGAAAATATTGATTCTGTAATAAAAATCAAGGTTTTCTGACACGGAGTGACTTGAATTCCAGCAACAGATGCACTTGTGGGCAATTTCAGTACCTCTGTATCATAGGTGTACTATGATTTATGGAACCATGAACATCTAACCAAATACAGCAGCTCGCCACATGTGGTTGATCCAAGAGACAAACTTCAAACTAGCGAGGCAAACTATTACAGCTGCTGTTTTGGGGATTTGGTCGATTTGTAAAAGGTGGAGGTTCATAAACTTTTGGAGACTGTTCCCTAAAGTCTGCATGCTTTATTTAATAAAAAAGGTACACCACTCCATTTTAGCCAGGTGTTACTAAGCCAGTGCTCGTTCAGTGTGAATAGTACCACATTTATAACAGTAAGCTTGAAAATAATATACCAGGAAATAACACATATTGAAATGTTTTTTTTAACTGCTTTAGCAACAAACAAAATGCAAACATACCAAATGCTAAACACCGACTAGATAGCGGTCCAAATACAGTAAAAACACTTCATGCTGCAAAACAGAATGAGCACTTAGAGAGAAAAAACTGTCTGAGAAACTTTTTTAAAGATAAACCATATTGATAAAGATACTCAGGAGAAGATTGCCTCAACAATTTAAGATCTCATTTAGCTTAATGCAGCTCACCAGGAGGAAAGAGAAGTGAAGAGTTTTCTCAGAGTGACTAATGAAAGAAATGAAAGGAGCTGGCAATGAAAACTGAATGTTTAAATATAACTGCACAGATAGGTTAAAAAGTGTTTATTTCTTTTTCTTAACTGTGTAAAATTGGTGTCAAAAAGAAAACAATATAATAATAAACTAAAAAAATTAATAGCCATTCCTCATAGGATAAGTCTCTGCATTTTACCCATATAGGGTACAGTTTACTCTGAATGTTAGACTATGGGTGCATAAGGAATATTCCATTACTCAGCCTTCACAAATTCTCCTTAATGTTGTACTTGCTGTTAACTATGCATACACATACTGTCCTCTGTCTGTTTGACACGTATGTGTACGCGAGGTGCAATACACACAAAAAAAGACTGGGGCAGTGGAGTCACTGGGCATCTTAAAAAGAAAGTTTTAAAGAGAAATAATTACATGTATGCGCTGCTTCTGTTGCCTTTTCTGCACTGTTGCATAATCCAAAACTCAGTTTCATCACTTTTCTTTAATATTCGTATACATCAGGTAACCCTGAATGTTCGATATAGTCAGTGTTCACTGCTCTGCCATCTAGTGAAAGCTTCCAGTAGGACGAGTAACATATAGATAAGTACAGTATGCGCACAGTTATGTTCACAGCGCAGCCCCTTGTCCACACGAACGCATTCCCATAGAGCAAGTATATCTCTAGTCTAAAACAATTCAAATAAATAGTTAATTGTTTCAGCTACACATCATTTAATAGCAAAAATAAAAAAACAGACGTTTTATACAGATTTCAGATTCCAGAGTTCTTATGGAATCATAATATTTCTCTGAACACTGAAGATGATTTCCAGCCATCTTTATCAAGCTGGAAGAAGAAACAGCCATATCCCTGATCTGTTCTAATAAATATAGATTTGCAGATTGTTAAAATAACATGGAGAATATAAAGCGATTGTTAGGTTAAGGTTGCCAAAAACAAGAAGCCCGATTGCTGAAAGAAATTTAAACGCTTCCCATTTCAAGAAACTTCAATATTAGCTAGTTTTAGAAGTTATATGTACCATAAAACAGTAGTGCCTATTGCATCAGCAACCACAGCTTGACTTATTTCTAGTAATCATATACTTTAGATGAAGGCTTCAGACAATATAAGACATTGTTGTTCTAGATTCTCCGTGTCTTTACGTTATGTGCTTGCTAATATTTGTTGTGTGTGTGTCTGTGGCATCTGTATTGCATGTAAACATGCAGCTGCATGCCTGCGAGTTCTTCACATTACACCCATATGAAGCCTCCAGACAGCTGTCATAGTTACATGCCATTTGCAGAAGTCTGGCAATAGCACACATATGTTCTTAAAATCATCTGTGAAGGAAAATCAGGTCTAAATTGCAGTCCGTATGTCAAAGTAAAAATGATTTCCCTCAAGCAGACAACAATGACACACACACTTTTTAAAACCACTTTTTGTCCCATAAAGACTAACCGAATATTCTGCCAAGGTCAAAACTGTCATGTTTATATTTATATGAGCAGGTTAGGTCTCACCAAGATGTAAAAACACCAATCCGCAGACCCTCCCACACATACCCCACACACACAAACACCACATGCCATTAATCATAATATAAATAACATGAAATCTGCAAGCATCCAACATTAACAATTTCCAACATTTATTTGCTCTCTTATAGAAAACAATTGTTTCCATGATCACGTCCTGTTGTCCCACACCACTCAGTCTCTTTTATTATTCCAAACACATGAAATCAATCAGGTTAAATACTGAACTATCATACACTTAACTGTGATTGTATTGTGAAATTATACTTTGAAAGTATTGCTGTGTCATCGAGTTCATTAACATACTCAGAATAAGTCTTAGTATTTTTAGAATTCTGAGATCTCACAGGGGTTCCCAGAAATCCTGTGAGATTACCAGCCTTTTGGGAAATACACTGTGTACATTGTATTACAGTGACAATATGCTTGGTCACTGAAAAGTATGCTAGCGTCTGGTCAACAGTTTTTAGCAACGCTCATGAGCAAGGCAACAGAAGAACCTTCAGTTGTATGGATCAGGAGATCAGGAGATGCTTCACTCCTCTCTGGTTGGTGATCTAAGAGAGTGAAATAGACGGTAAGTGGGACTAAAGGCAGTAGGCCCTATCTCCTGTCAAACAAAGCAGCAAGAAGCTGGAAGCAAACAGCCATCTACTGCTAAACCCCAAACTAGAAGAACAAAATGAGAACAAGAATAAGATTTC
The DNA here is from genome assembly GCA_025769995.1 of Xyliphius kryptos. Classification (NCBI taxonomy): domain Eukaryota; kingdom Metazoa; phylum Chordata; class Actinopteri; order Siluriformes; family Aspredinidae; genus Xyliphius; species Xyliphius kryptos. The sequence continues at coordinate 5,921 of JAOUQT010011963.1, read as the reverse complement.
ATTAAAGAAAGCATTGATGGAATAATTTACAAAGCTGGCTGCCTTTTATTCCACAAAGAAGCGAAGGGGAGGAAGAAAAGCATACACACAGGAATTGGGTACCTAAAACTCTGCGCTGACAAAGTTGACCACAATGCAACAATAAATAGAAGGTGAAGGGAGAAGCCAAATATTTAAAAAAATAAAAGATTAGAAGAGAAAGTTTCAAGACAACAACAAAGGTAAAATCTTCTAGCCTTTATTCTCTCTAGTTTGTAGCATCAAACGGAGGAGCTAGCTAATGGGAACAGCAGTCAAATGACCATGGGTGTAAATACTGGTGGTAGATTTAGACAAAAGTATATAATAGTAGTAAAAAATAAATCTGCTCTAGTCATATTGGCATAAAAAAATAACTGTTAAGATGGAAAACAACAATAAGAGCTACATTGCAGAATCTGAATTATTAGATTTATTTATATATTTTACTCTAAGACATTTCATAGATTTAATATAAACCTGGATATTCTCCCACACTTCTTAGCCCAAAAAAATAACCCCACATTAGCCTAAACTATTCAGGGGATCCTGCAGAATGGCCTAACCAAGAACAGCTAGGCTGGCCCAGACCCAGCCTTCTTCAGTGTGCAGAGTGTGGGAAAAGCCTCTGGGACAGTGGAGCTTCATAATCGTTTCATCAGGACTGAAAACCCTGTGGCTCCACTGACCTTTTCCACATACAGGTTTTCAAAAGCAATGGCACAATTGCATTGTACCAGATATATATATATATATATATAGATTTATGTTTAATTTTAGCCCTGACGTAAATGTATTAGACATAAAATCAATTTTTATGTCTAATATATTTAAGTCATATTGAACATGTTTTAGACAATAGATGCAATTGTTGGATACAAACAGGTAAACACATTAAATATACAAACATTTCAAAAAGACCTCTCACATTGCATTTTTGGAATAAAACACAAAACACAAAACAGTGTCACCATGCCAATACACCCAAAGGAACAACAACATAGTGTAGTACCCAGACCAGTGTCCCTAAACGGGCAAGAAGAAGGGCATAGTCAAGGGGGTCAAAAAGAGGGTGAGAGAGAACCGGAAAAAGGAAGAGAAAATGGGGTGGAGTATATGAAAAAAAGGAATGGGGCTGAATGAAAACATTGAGCTGTTTCCCAGAGAAGGTGATAAAGGCACTATAAATAAATCAGCTTCAGCAAAGGCAGGAAAGAGAATAGCAGGAATGTAGGATTAATGAGCCAAAAAGGGTAACAGAAATGAAGAAGGAAATAGCAAAATCAGGACAATATGAAACCTGAAATTCAGTTCCAAATATACTGTATTGTTTTCAAGTTCATATCAATTATATCATGCTTTAATAACACATGAAAGCTGGTGCTTCATGAGACTCAGGTGCTGATGCTGTTCCTGGTTCCACATTTAAAAGAATAAAGATCTATACTATACAAAACTGTACTCATGATTTCATATTTAAGAGTATGAATATGTATTCGGAGCCAGTTATCTCTCTGGTATTGTGGTATTGTTTAAACTAATATATCTACTATTTAATCTGATTATTCAGATTTCAAACTGTGTCAATAAACAAAAAGGGAAATATTATCAGTGTTGTCTAGCAGTCTAAAGAAAAATGCCATTTTTTCTGTCTGAATTATAAATAAAAACAATAAAAAACAAGATGTCAATAAGCAGCATGAAGAAGAGAGAAGGAAGAGTAGAAATATAGAGAGAGTGAGTGACAAAATCACACCAGAGGTCTACCACATTCCCTGCCCCAAATTACCTCAGGGCGAAACACTACTGCTTTCCCACTATTCCCGGTGCTGTGTACCTGTGTCCCTGACCATTCACAATGTTACCCAGATTCTAGCTCCTCACCTGCTTAAAGATAATGCAGGTGAACCTGAATGCCGTTTTCTGGACTCAGGTGTGCACAAAGGCTCTGAGTCTGCCAGAAAATGCAGTTCATATTGGGCGTGAAAGCTATGAGTAAAAAAACTTTTAATTTTTAGTCACATCTAGCCACACTATTTGGCTTGCTAGTATGCTCTCCTCTTAATCCACACGAGGTCGCAGGCCAGCCGGTGCCCACCCGGGCTTACGTGCAGGATCAACCCCAGACAGGGCGGCAATCAATCATAGGGCACACATACAAAGTCAAACACTAGTGGCCACTTTAGAGACACTTATTAACCTAGCATGTATGTCTTTGGAATGAATAGAATACCAGAGCACCCGGAGAACATGCAAACTCCACACAAAGACGCCCAACATGGGGATCGAACCAGGGTCCTTGTTGCTGTGAGGCATGAGCACTACCACTTATGGCATGTACAGGTGCTGGTCATAAAATTAGAATAGCATGAAAAAGTTTATTTATTTCCATAATTCCTTTCAATAAGTGAAACTTGTATTTTATACACATTCATTACACACAAACTGATAAATCTGAAGTGTTTATTTCTTTTGATTTGATGATTATAACTGACAACTAATAAGAAACCCAAATTCATTATTAAAAAAAAATCAAAACACCTGCAATGGTCCCGCAATCACCACTGACACCTTGCACAAGCATGGCAAGACATAAAAGGTCATTGCTAAAGAGGCTGGCTGTGTGTCCATGAAGCTCTGTTTCCATGAAGATTAATACAGAGGCAAAGGGAAGGAAAAGATGTAGTAGAATAAAGTGTACGAGCAATGGAGATAACAGCACCCTGAAGAGGATTATGAAACAAAACGCATTTAAAATGTGGGGGAGATTTACAACGACTGGACTGCTGCTGGAGTCAGCGCTTTAAGAAACACTGTGCACAAACATATGCAAGACATGGGTTTTAGCTGTCGCAATTTTTGTGTCAAGCCACAAAAGACAGTGTCAGATGTGTCTAAAAACAAAAGGGACTGGACTGCTACTGAGTGGTCCAAAGTTCTCTGATGAAAGTAAATTTTGCATTTCCTTTGGAAGTCATGGTCCCAAAGTCTAAAGGAAGAGAGGGGAGGCACAGAATGGACATCACTTAAGGTCTAGTTTAAAGTTTTCACAGTAAGTGAGGGTTTGGAGAGCCATGTCATCTGTTGGTATTGGTCCACTGTGTTTTTTGAGGTCCAAGGTCAATGCAGCTGTCTACCAGAAAGTTTTAACACACCTCATGCTTGCTGCTGCTGATTAACTTTTGGAAAATGCCAATTTCATTTTCAAACAGGACTTCAAACAGGACAAGAACCATGGTATCCCTGTTCTTAACTGGCCAGCAAACTCACCTGACCTTAACATTATAGGAAATCTATGGGATATTGTGAAGAGGAAGATGTGACGCCAAACCCAACAATGCAGTACAGCTGAAGGTCACTATCGGCACAACCTTGACTCTCATAAACCTGAGCAGTGCCACAGACTGCTCAACTCCATATCACGCCGCATTGCTTCAGTAATTCGGGCAAAAGGAGCCCCAACTTAGTATTGAGTGCTGTAAACGTTCATACTTTTCAGTTGGCCAGTTCAAACCTCCAGTATCTTTTTTAGTCCTTGACACGGCTCTTTGTTTCTAAAAATGTGCAACAAAAACATTATTATTGTCTTTAATTAAGTTTCACTCACAATGTTAATCTCTTTCTCTTCCTCTCTCTCTCTGTCTCTCTGTCTCCCTCTCTCTCTTTCTTTCTCTATCTATCACTCTCTGTGAGGACACTTCCTTGTGTCACAAGCATTCTTTGTGTCTGTGTCCAACAGCAAGTACGTGGGAAGCAGCATAAACTGGCCTCCGGATTCAAGGCCAAAACTCCTCTCATACTAATGAGAGCAGTGTGTTTGTGTATATACAGGCCAATTCCAAAAAATTTGAATATCGTGGAAAAGTTTAATAATTTCCATAATTCCATTCAAAAAGTGAAACTTTCATAGACTATAGATTTAGAGCCCACAATTTGAACAATTTATTTGTTTATTTTTACAATTTTACATAATGTAGGCTTCCAGCTCATAAAACCCAGAAAAACCAGATTTTAGAATATTAGAAAACTGTGGAGAAATCAGCCCAAACTACAAAGTGGAAGGACAAAATATGGCAGGAGAAGATGCACCAGCAAAAGAGATGACTGTGGACTTCTGCAGATTATCAAAAAGAAAAGATTCAAGAATCTGGCAAATATCCATAAAGAGTGAAATGCCCAAAGATCATTAAGATTATATCACATCAATCAAAATATGGTACATTCAAAAAGATATGTCAATCTTCTATACTTAATTGGAAATCACTTTGCTTTAATCCCTGCCTCGATGCGACGTGGCATTGAGGCAATCAGCCTGTGGCTTTATGAGTAAGTTATGGAAGCCCAGAGATCCCTGCTGTCAGTTCTTTTTTGTTGTTGGGTCTGGTGGCCCTCATTTTCCTCTTAATAATACCCCATAGATTCTCAATGGGGTTTAGGTCCTGCGAGTTGGCTGGCCAGTCAATCACTGCGATGGAATAGACATCAAACCAGGCTTTTGGGGCTTCTACTGGCATGAGCAGGGCCCAGGTCCTGCTGGAGGAGGGAATCTCTATACAGATCCTCAGATGAAGGAATCATGAAGTCCTCTAAAACATACTGGTAGACTGTTGCAGTGACCTTGGATTTATAAAAGTAGAGTTTACCAACACCCACACCAGATACTGTGCCCCAAATCATGACTGACTGTGGATATTTCACATTTGAACTCAAGCAGTTTGGGTTCCTCAACCGCCTTCCTCCGAACCCTTGGATCTTGATTCCTGAATAAAAGGCACACTTTACTTTCACTGGAAAAGAGGACCTTAAACCATTGACCAACGGTCCAGCCTTTCTTCCCCTTTAGCCCAGTTGAGATGCTTCCTACGTTGGCTCAGGTTCAGAAGTGACTTGACCGGAGTCAAATGTGGTGGTGTTTGAAGCTATGACTCCTGCGTCATTACAGAATCTTCTCATTTCGATAATCAGATCCTTTAATCAGTATTTAAACACCTTTGGCAGTGATTATAGCCTTCAATCTTTTGGGGTATAATGGTGCAAGATATTCCCACATGTATTTGGGGATTTTTGCTATTCTTCTTGGCAGATCCTCCCAATCTCTGTGAGGAAACGTGAGTGTAAATCCATTTTCATGTCTCTTCAGAAAAGTATCTATAATATTGTTCATATACAGTATAATTACAGATTAATTACCTTGCCCTCAATTAGTAATGGACATAAAGGTCTTCAAATTCTACCCTCCCTCATTCACTGTAACCCATTGCAACATTTTCCCAGTCGCTTAGCAACACTACAAGCAACTAGGGGCACCTCCATATCTGTTGCTAAGCAACAGTGCAGAGATCCACTTCCCAAAGTGATAAGCTGATTGGTAGCTAGCCGGCTGGCCACTGCTCCACTGTGGAGTGTCTTGCACTCTAAGAGAAGGTGTGATCTGTGTGAGGATGAACAAGTTCAACTGAGAAAATACCTAGAGGAAATATTCTGAGGAAATATTCTATTGTTAGTTACTATGAATTAACAGGATTTTGATAAAGGGTCATTTAATGTATGATTTTGAATAGATCTTATGTTTTAACCATCCTGATGACATTAACTATCTTAACACAGCTTATATAACAAGATAATTATTGCATAAAGGAATGCCTGTCTACAAGCTCAGCTGCAATCACATCCTCTCCTGCACGACATATGGATTATTCAATTGTGCTCAGCCCATATTGAGCTGTCAGAACCAATCACATGCTCAAAATGACAAAGAAACAAGAAAAGATGGCACAGACAGAGTGAGGATTTTTATGAAATTCACCATCTGTTGTTGCTGCTCACTTTTGCCCCTACATGCTTCTTACTACCCCTAAATTTCAAAAATATATTCAATACAGAAATAAAAAGTCTATTACTGA
>JAOUQT010011962.1:0-22694 GCA_025769995.1 Xyliphius kryptos | reverse complement strand
ACACACAAACACACACACACACACACACACTAATGCCAACTGCAGTGAATCCCACCCAACACAGATCTGCTCCTCTACGACGGAGGAAGGATGGGGGGGGGGGTGACTCAGGAAACGGACTGGCATGCAGGAGAGATAAGCGATCGGACTCCTCAGCACACGTCTCCTGTAGCGTTCAGATAAAGTCCCAAACAATACGACTCTGATGGACTTCACACAACAGTTTAGAAGCAGAGCTCACACTTCAAGTGGTTCCTGTTCCTGCTGCACGTGTTTTAAACACGCTCCAAAAAAAGACCAAAGAAAAACGTTTTACCATTTAGCTCTTGGGACAAGTATCTTGGCATGACATCACTACTATGTCCTCGCACAACACACACACACACACACACACACACACACACACGAATAGATACTCAACTCCCGCACTGTTGCAAAAACACACATCAAAGCTGCAGTATAAGTGTTGTGTGTCCGAAACAAAAGATACAACAAAAATAAGAAAGTACTCAAGAAAAAGGGCCCCAACATTGACCCCTGTGGAATACCCCATGTACAGGGATTCAATAAGTGTACTAATAAATAATCAACAAACCAAACATTAAAAAAACAGCTAATCCTGAACAAAGAGACTACAAAGTAATTTGCATACAGCGGCCTGATTGAAAATTAAGGCCCCACCAAAGAGATCCATTATAGCACCCCCTTCAGACATAAGTGCACTAAAAATGCTGGATGTTTGTGTGAAGTCTATATTATAAAAATATATTTTTTTTAATTATGATAATTTGCAAAAATCTAATATATTTTTGAGTAGACGTTGGACGACTAAATGCATTTTGCAGCACTATAGCGCCAACCACAGGCCAATCGCTGTGAATTTTGTTACAGGAGAAGATGCACACCAGCTGCACCGACCCTCCAAGTTTGGTGTCTGTAGGATTTCCTGTCTTGGAAGCCCAACTTGTTTTACCCGAAAAAAATCATATAAAAAATCTGCACAAAAAAAACAGCAGGTTGTTAAACACTAACCGAAAATGCAGAACCCCGAATGTCCACAATGTTCTCCTGTCTAATGAAACAGCCTCTACTCAAAATAACTCCAGTGTGTCATGGATCTCCTGCCCTCCATGAGCCCAGTTTAGTCAGAGGGCAGTCGAAAGGTCCAGCATTACGTCCAGCAGACGTACAGATTTACTCATCCGTCCGCAGATTGAAAGTTGACATTTCAAAACAAAGAGCAGGACGTGAATTCTGACCCGTAACGACACACAGCGTTCATTCTTACAGCCCGCACGTCCACAGCGTGGCCCCCTTTTTTCCCCCCCCCCCCCCCAATCGCTCACAAAGTCACATGCCTCAGTCAAAGCCGCTGCATTCACATTCAACACATTCCTGAGCGCTGACTGCTTTCGCTTCACATGACTGGAGCTGTGCCAGCCTCGCCATGCAACCGCCCAAAACAATCTCCCCATCTGTGCCACCGGGGGCCAACGGTCACCGTGAGTCGGCACAGAGCGCACGGTACACAGACAGAACGCAGAGTCGTTCATTTACATACGGACATACCATTCAAACTAAAGGCGTTACAATCCTGTAACTGACATTCAGTCAGAAACACTGATTTATTTACCTTTAGAACTTTATTTATTTATTTACCTTTTCATCCTGTAAACAAAACACACACCGTCTGTTAAAAGCGTCGTCTCCTGGAGGCCCACCGCTGGACTCACGGCTCCATCACCTCACTGAGACCTTCTTCAGGATGTTCTCCAGCCAACGCCAACCTGGCACGGTCAGCAGACGCACGGTTCGACCCGATGGTACCCGGGACGCACACTTACCTGCAGATCCAGCCGAGCCGAGCCGCTGTGATCCGACGTCAGGGAAGTTCAGAATCCAGATACAGAATGTGAGCCACACCTCAGGTTCATACCAAAGTTGCGCCCACATTCACCGTAAACGTCCTCAGTGCGTTTGTTTGTACACACGCACACACGTGATCTGTATCTGCTCTGGAGGAGCGCCAGGGGAACGCCATCGGGCCGCACGGTGCCAGAGCTCTGTAATGCAATCGGGACTCCTTGGCTCTGAGCAGCTCACGTGGGCGGGGCGGGGCGGGGCGGGCGGAGACCGAGGACCCCTCACATTAACCTGAGGAATTACACCGGCGGGGCGGGAAAGGCATTTCGCAGCTCGTCTCCAGTCTGACCCGCGAGCGCTGGATAGATAACACTCGGTCAGACAGAAGGGGGTCAGTCTCGGGCATAAAAGGTACATTATATACAAATGTTCTCCTTAAGGTTTTTTATTGAACATTTCACAACTAAGTGTACACTTCTGAGGGTCAGATCTTACATATACACTGTATGGTAGGCGTGCAACGTACGCTGTATTCATCCCAAACCTTTAAGCAGTGGAGGTCAGTTTAGAGGCGGAGTTTGGACCGCATGTGGAATGCTACACAGAATTTGCATTGCTTTATTCAAACCAACCCTGTGGGAGGAGTTTGGGTCTCTGTGATTGGAGCAGCGCGGATCGAACACAGTCGGTTGTGCAGCGGTTGTGAGGTAGGTTTTTGGAAACATTCAGGATGTGCTAGCACTTATTCGGCAGAATCATCCACGTCGCTAACCAGACCCCATACAAACGAGTTTAACAAAAACACTACGTTTTTTACACAAACTTGACTGAATGAGTGTGTATGTAATCAATCCTGCGCCCCCCAGTGGTGACAAGTCCAGAAACCAATCCATTACTGAAGCGATGAGCACATACAGTAATCCCTCACATGTTGCGGGGGTTACGTCCCAGAGCCCCGCGATGTAGCGGCGTTAGTTATTGTATTATTTATACGTATACGGCATTATAAACCCCGCCCACACTCATAAACACTTCTATTAAGCACCTTCCAAACTCTTAAACCTACGGAAATTTTGCAACAGATAAAGCACAGAATGCCACGACACAGCGAAAAGAATTAGTTATACTGTGAACCGTGAATATTGTGTACAGTTACACCCCTTATATATGGACACAAGTATTGGGACACACCCACAATCAATAAAGCAATCACACAGCGATGCCACTTAATACAACCCCAAACCACGGACAGTTCACCTCGTGGCACGTTTTAGAGTAATGGGAACCATCTCTCCAGAAGAAACCCACACAGGCATGTGAAGAACATGCAAATTCCACACAGTCAGAACCCCATCCACCCGAAATCGAAATGAAGCCCAGAACTGCTTTACTGCTCTACTGCTTTAGGACCATCCTGTAAATATGACCCCAGATCAGATAAGTGCCACACAGGGAGGTTAGGACTCTCTGACATGCTCACAAACAGCTCGCAATTCCAAAACTAAAAGAACGGAAGCAAAAAAAAAGCGGGAGAATTCTGGATCTGCAGCCATCTGGTAGCCATCAGCAGAAACAGAGGAAATGAGCTCCACGCCACTCGCCGACATCAGAGAGCATCGGCTCGCCGCTGCAGCGTATTGCACAATAAAGAGAGGGAGAAAGAGAGAGAGAGAAAGAGAGAGAGAGAGAGAGAGAGAGAGAGAGAGAGAGAGAAAGGGAAAGTGAAAAGCACTGAGAACGAGAGCGAGCAAGTGGGAGCGTGCAGAGCCTGGTAGGATCACATTCCTGCTCATTAGCATGCTGGGAAATGCGGCCACATGGGCGTGGCCAACAAACAAGCCACATTCCAGAAGGAAGCGACAACACAATCCCGAATGAAGTCGGTCGAACTGAAGACCCCCGATTCAAACCTCCAACCACCAGAATAAATCTGATTGGCTGAACGGTTTGTCCAACCATGACATCATTAACGGTGACACACACCTCTGAGCGCTTTACATTCAGTGCGTCATGTCCGGTCTGGGCGATATACCAAAAATTTACCGATATTGAAATTTAGGACGATCACCGACGTCATTTTTGGTATCTTAAAAAAAATTTAAGAAAAGTTGTTTTGTGTATTTTGTCGGCTACGTTCATGTTCCTTTAAGAGGCTGCGTGCTGTCTGTAGGGTAGTCATGTGACTATGTGGCAAGAAAAAGGGAATTGTACCATCAATACGGCTGTGAAGTATTTATGTCCATTTATCGATATCGAGGTGAACTGCTCAATATATCGCAATAGTGATTTTAGGCCGTATCGTCCCAGCCCTACGTCATGTACATTATTTTCCCGATGTTTTTTATAAAAATGAACCGACAGCAGATTACCAAATCAGATGATCAATAAAATAATAGATTTTTGTGTTCCCTTCGTCAAATTCATGCTCTCCATATTAAATAAAGTGCACGTCTCCACGGCAACGCTAACCTAATTTATTAAAACTAAAAAATAATAGGAAGAATAAAACAGGTAAGGGACATGTCTCATCACGTCCAACATGCAGTGAGGACACAGAATAATCTCAGGATCTGATCTAAATATTCTGAGGTCCGTCTCTTAATAGAATAGAAACACGTACGGCGCCGTTGAAGAGCGCCCGCGTTTAAGGTGTTTAGGCATCGTGCCGGTGGCGCCGTGATACGCCATTAAGGATTTGCAGAGTGATCGAATAACCTTTTTGTCTTCAGCCAATCACACGGAAATAACATTCACTGCTTCATTCAAATCAACCGTGTGGGAGGAGTTTGGGTTCCTGTGATTGACAGCAGAGCGAGTAGAACAAACGTATGTTTTAGAACATGCTAACGCAGAATCATCCACATCAATGACCTGAGCTCATAGCAACGATTAAGCGCTGCTAATTTTTTACACTTATCTGGTTAAACGTGACAAGTTAACATGTGCACGCACTTAATCCTGCGTCCCCTAGTGGTGAGATCAGACAGAAACATCACTATAGCATTACATTCAAATAAAATCTATAATTACGAGAAGAGTTGGGTCCAGTGGTCACCGCACACAAGAGAAGGAAGAGTCACACATGCACACTTTACTCACAGAAGAAGTTTTAAAGAAACAGTACACTATTTACTGGCCGTTACACAATACGGAGAAAACTCAGATACAGAAATAGGAACAAACCCGGAACACAGTGAAGATGTGAGAACACGTGAGAAGTGATCCGCGATACGCTTCATATACCGGATTTGAATAAAAGTGATCGACAAAAACAATCTGACGCTCTAAACACAGAGTTTATACCAAACTGTGAGGTCAATACTTTGAGGTCATTAAAAACTTTTACATTTTTTTTTTTTTACTTCTCTCTATTTGGCTCCGCTGCAGCCGCCATTTTTTTTTTTTTGAGTGTCACTGACCAACAACTGGAGAGTCAGTGACATCCTGCGCGTTGAATAAAAGCATTTCTTTAAATGGACACATCTTAATCAAAATGGGATATTCATAAATATTAAATATAATAACAAATCAAATCATCTACGGGAAAAAATGAATTATAAATAAATCGACCAATCACAGCAGCTCTAGGGTTTCCTTTATTTACATTGGCTGCAATACACAAATTCCCCTCTGGGTTTAGTACAATGATCTATTTATCCAATAATGTATTTAAACATCTGGTTGGATTTGGTTTAATGAGGTAACATCAGGATGAACGTACGTCTGAATCAGTGGCACGTGCCTGGAGTTAGACGTTATTATCACTTTAAATAGAAGATCAAAGTAAAAGACTGTGTGATGAGGCGGAACTGAATCCAGCGCTACAGAAATAAACAAAAATACAGACTTTAGTTCCTACATCATGGTTCCTGTTTAAGGTTATCTAATCATAGCTTGGGAAGAACGGGGACTGAGTAAATATCCCAGCACATAAAAGAACACGCGTGTTTACAGAGCGCACCGCGGGCCGTTTGGGCAGATGACATTGTGCAAACAGGCTCTGTGTGTTCAGGGAGGAACTGACTTTTCCTGTAAGATACGCCGCGCCGAAAGAACCCGGCCCGATCAGGTGCACACACTCCATCACGAGGAAGTAAACGTCCAGGCAAGTTCACACAAATCCCGCCGTACAAACACCCAGACGAGGAGTTTGGGTTCCTGTGATTGACAGCAGAGTGAGTAGAGCGAACGTATGATATTAAAAACATGAGAACGTGCTAACGCTGAATCACCCACAAGGATAACCTGAGCTCATAGCAACGTTTAAGCGCCGCTACTTTTACACTAATTTGTCATGACAATGTAACGTGTGCAGGCACTTAATCCTGCGCCCCCTAGCTGTGGAATCAGACAGAAACAAACCCATTACTGAAGTGATGCACATGTAAAGTAATCCCTCACACATCGCGCGGTTACACTCCATTGATATCGCAATCTAGCGGCGTAATAATTATTGTATTATTTATAAGTTGAAGGCTTCATAAGCCCCTCCCACACTCAAACACTATATATGGTAACCGTGACATTCACAATAAGCCACACCTCTGACCGCTTCACATACTTTTAAATGCGGGAGATAAAATACATTGTTTTCCCAAAAATTTTGCATTCTGTAATTTGGCCACCAGATGACAGTATTGGATTGTCAAAAAACCCGTAAATCTTTACCTTGCACTCAGGGTTCACTTTAAAAAACTGTTTTGTGTCGCAGAAGGTGATGTTTGTTAAAGATTTTGCTTTCAGTAACACATTTACGAATCAAACCATGTTTTTTTTTTTTGTGTTGGTCATTGTTTAATAAAAGCTATAAGACTCTCGAGGTTGCACGTGGTGACTAATAACACCTCTTTCCCTAATAATGCACGCCCTCTCGTATCTTATTGCTTTATTGAACACTCCCTAAACTCTTAAACCTATGGAAATTTTGTAATATATATATATATATAGTGCAAAATATACACGCAATTGTAAAGCAAGTATTTTGCCTCCAGCCAGAAAAAGAGAACTTTGGAAACAGATTCAAACTCGACTTTATTTCCCGCGCTGGATTTGATTCACGCGTGTGGTCTGTTAGAACTGGAATTAACTTTAAAGTGTTTGAACTTTACGAAAGCTTTACATTCAAATTAAACGTATTATTACGGGAAGCGTTCGGTCCAGTGGTCACACCACAGACAGCACAAAAAAGAAGGAAAGAGTCACACATGCACACTTTCCTCACAGAAGACTTAAAGAGACAGTACACTATTTACTGGCCACTACACAATACGGCAAAAACTCTGATACAGAATTAGGAACAAACCCACAACATAGTGAAGACACAGTATATATATATATATATATATACACATACATACATACAATCTGAGGCTCCAAACACCCCCCCACCCCCACCGAACTGTGAGGTCCATACCACGGTGTGAACTGAACTGTGACTTTTGTGTAACGTTACATCACTAGTTATAAACTTTATTTTTATTTCTGTCTCTGTTATTAAGTTATCTTAAAAAAGCTTCTTGTTATTTTTATTCTTGCACAGATTTCCTCGACATTTCTCATCCCACATCTTTTAACGTACAACGTTGAAATTGCGCAGTATCGTCAAGGACTATTAAGGATAGTCTGGGCCCCTGGGCTAAGAGTTGCTCTTCTCTAGGGCCCCCTGGTAGGGGCTCTCATAACCAATGCCCTCTAAAAATATTCCCCCCCCCTTCCTAGGACCCCTAATGGCCAGAAGTCGAAGTCAGAGCAGTGTCACGACGCCTCATCCAGTTTCCTAAGGGGTCCAAAAGCATGGCTAGGTCCCCCAAAAGCATGGATGGGGCCCCCAAAAGGCCCTGGGGTCAAAGCCCTAATAGTCAAGAGGATCCTTAAAATGGAGGGCCCTCGGAAATAAAAATATATTGTACCATAAAAGTTTTCGGCCAGGTACCCTCTGGGCCCCCTGACCTCAAGGGCCCCTGGGCGCTGGCCCCACTGGCCCGGTCAGTAATCCAGCCATGAGTATCGTGGTACCCATAGGTTGCTGTGCTTTTTGGAGAAACATGGGGGCTGGTTTGTGTCCAACACCCCTTTTTCTGAGTATCCCCCCCCCCCCCTCATCGGAATCCATTGAAAATGTTTCAACAGCTTTTCTTTCAAATTTTAAACAACTTTACACGTCTTCTTTCCTTCTTGGTTTGTTTTTCAGCCACATGTTTTCATTCCAAGCCAACTTTGCTTTTATTGTCATTTATTATGTTGTTTTTTTCTATTCTCATCGTTTCTGTGATGCTTTGGTGATATGCTTTAATCTTGAGAGACAGAGTTGCACAGAGAAAGAGAGAGAAAGAGGTACAGATTTAGACCGTGTTGCTATATGTATACTATATATTCAGTCATCCTTTAGACAAGTGGTTTCCAAAGTGGAGTCCCGGGGCCCCCAGGGATTCACAGCACTAATTCAGGGAGATTAGTAAGAGATTAAATGAATCAATCAAAAGTCAGTGAGACCAGCATGAAGAACTGAGCGGTTCCTCTTGTGATGTTCTCTCCATTTTACAGAAACTTGTTCAACATAAGTGTGTGATCTGGAACAAACTGCACCAAGAAAATCAGATCAGATCGGCAGATCCCAAATCGAATCAGGAGTCAAATGTGGAACTGATTCTCTGAACGGACACCAATTTTGGAGACCGTTCTGAAGGTGTGTTGTTCTGTGGGCTCGGCTGCGGCTGACGCTGCAGACACCGTGAGAGCTGCAGGTTTATCAGGACGGAGATCGCTACGCCAGCATTCACTTCTCATTTAAAACGCTAAAAACGGAGAACCATGCGGCCGTTTAGAAGAACCGGACCGATAACATCTCCTCAGGAGAAAACCAACAGCAGATTCCACTGATGAAGACGTCAAAGTGAAGATTACGAGCTCTTCATTACGCACTACAGGAAGTCTGATTCAGCCCTCAGCTCCAACCCCCGGCTTTAACACTCAGCTACAGACTTGATGAGGCTCCTGATTGGCTGCGAAAGAAACTACAGGGATGAAAGTATTGGGACACCTACAGAAGCTTCCTACTAAAGACCTCACAATCTCTGCTGTGTAATTCAATACAAATGTTGTGTTAACTGCCTGTAATGTAAAATACTGCAATAAGGCGTGAGAGGGCGTGGCATTATTGTAAATAAATCACAGTAAAGAGGTGTTATAGGGCCCGAAGAGTAACAGAGTAGTTACACCCCTTTCCCGTGATTT
Organism: Xyliphius kryptos; assembly: GCA_025769995.1. Lineage (NCBI taxonomy): Eukaryota > Metazoa > Chordata > Actinopteri > Siluriformes > Aspredinidae > Xyliphius > Xyliphius kryptos. Next base: position 13,598 of record JAOUQT010011962.1, on the reverse strand, counting down.
AATCACAATAATACACAACCTCGAGTGTCTACAATAAAAACAAGGTTTTTAAATCACAATTTTGAGGACAACGGCCCCCTATTTGGCTCACCTCAGGGGTCGTCAGCCACAGCCCACCCACCTATTCCTTTCAAACAGTGTTAACGAAGCACCAGCAAAGTGTCTCTTCCTTTATATATAAATATATATATATATATATATAAATATAAAAAGCGTGCGTTCAGCCCCCCGTACACCGCTGCCGAAACTACAATCACTTCTCTTATTTATCAAAGACAAAAACCGGCTGCAGTGAAAAGATAATTTTACATACAGCGCAACCAGACATGAGCGTGCACATAATTTAGATATATACAGTCTATAGTGCAAAAGGTGTAAGAACACACAAAAGTAGTTTCTGTCTATACGGTATTTTTTGAGAATAAAAACATACTTTACTGTCTCTGCATCTCTTATCCATCAATAATGGAAAACAGGACGCAATCAAAAGACAGGAAATAACATTTAGCGCTGTAATAAATTAAGTATTTATAATCAAAATGTAAAACAAAAAAAAGAGTTATATACGTTTCTTAGAGCACATTTTAAAATACTGCTTCTGCTGGCACTGAGCAGTTTTGAACAGGGGATGGGATAGTCCATGTCTAGACGCACTATGGCTCATTACCATGACAGGGGGCGCTGTCACACCGCAGGGAGGCGGAGGAGAAATAACGTGCACAACAAAATTTTCGCGGTACGGCTTTCTACTGTTGAAGTCAACACTGATCGCTGAGTAACAGGTTTCTGGTGTTTCTTACAAACAAATACTGATATCTACAGAACGCAGTTTCTTAAAAACGGGGGGGAAATGTATACAAATGAACTGTCCATTTTCTAAACCTAAACGTGATCATCATCAGTGAAGCAAACAGGGTTTTGTTACAGAACCCCATTCTGAAACACGTGGTGTAAACAGGAGCCCGAATGCAGGCCACGCCCCTGACCGCGGGTTTGTTACATTAACAATTCATGGCAGTATTTCTTAGTTGTAAGAGACACTTAATTATTCATTAAGATGAGAATCCATTTGAGAAGCTCTACTCATCATTACAAAGCCACACACCGCACCAGCGAGAGACACCGAGGAGAGACGGGTGGAGGACGGCCCACAGGGACGGAGACACGCAAAAAAAAAACACAAATCAACAACAGGACAAAGCACCATGTCCATCAGCATCCAGCTGCTTTTGATCTTCACGCTCACTGTCCATTACATCAGCTCCACCGATCATACTGATGGACTTTGTAGTTCTGCAGTTACATTCTGTAGTCCATCTGGACCTGACATCACGACTGATTTGTCTGAACTGAAAGTTAAAGCTGAAAACGTTTTATGAATCAGGATTCATTAATGAAGTTAAGCCCCGCAGCCGGAGAACCTGAACCGCTCACATTCCAGAACGTCAAAGAGCCGCGGCAGAGTGAGCAGCGACGCTCAGAACGGTCAGCGATGTGCTGGGGCACGTTACGGGGAAAGCTGGATCCTGTAACAGAGGACTGCAGCTGCAGCATGTAGGACATTCCCATACCTTCAGTTTCTTCCCTTTTCCCTTTAACCCCAGTGCATCGTGGGAAAGTTGCAGACAAGGTCCCTCTGGGCATCACCCCGTCTAATTATTTACACAAGTCCTCCTAAAATACTACAAAACGCTCCCAAGAGAACACACCCTGTGCCATACGTTGTAGCTTTAACACAGAATAGAGTCTAACGTAACAGTTTAGGGAGTCCTGGTTCAGAAATGGTGTAAAGCAGGCCACCGTTGGACTTTGGAGCAGATGGATGGAGGGGTCACTCACTGAATCCCCTCCACTCTATGCCTGCATGCCAACCGCTATCGAGTTCCCACGCGAAGCACTGCACAGCTTCCCCTCCACATGTACCAATCGCTATAGAGATGACACACAGCCGTGACATTATTAACAATAACACACACCTCTGAACGCTTTACATTCGTATCAAGGTGTGATATACAATACATCATTTTCCTAATGTTTTTTAAAAAATGCTTTCTGTAATTTGGTCACTGGATGGCATTACTTGACTCCCAGAGAAATCAGTATCCTGTTACTCAGCGATCATTGTTCATTTTAAAAAACGAAATAGATTACGTTGCGGAAGAGCAGATTATTAATGATTTTGCTTTTAATAAACACATTTATGACTCAAACCTTGTTTTTTATGATCGTGTGTTTGTAATTTTTTATAAAAGCAATGAGACACACGAGGTTGTGTATTATTGCGGATAAATCACGAGTTGTAACCGTACTTTGCTACGCATCAACCATTGCATTAAAAGGGTCTTATGTAAAGGTTTAGGGAGTCTGGGTTTAGAAAAGGTGTAAATCATCCCATCGTTGGACTTGGGAGCAGACTGATGGAGTTTGGTACACGTAAAGAGAAACCTCCCTCGCCGTCTGTTCTGTGCCAACTGTAAGGAAATGTGGGGGTTGTATTTTAAGTGACTTCAGGTGAACGAGAACTGAGACTGTCTGACCTCACCGATACCCTTTTGAATAATTGGGCTCTTATAAATTCCTTTTTTTATTCCATAGACATTTATACACAAAATAATAAAAAATATTTTTCTACACAAGAATTCTGATTACCATCCTCCGAAAGAACATGCTAAACGTCCAGCACTTGGCATTTCATCTAAAGCGAGGACACTGCACAGATCATTGTTTAAAAGTGAATGCAGTGAGAGGGAGCATGGCTGCAGATTGTCAGCGTGAGGAACAGCGAGTGCACTTTGCTTCATCCACAGAGCGCTCATTAAGCAGCACGCGGTCAGCTGAACGGCCCGGTTCCTGATTTACTGCCAAACAGCCAGGAAGAGTTCAGACTTTTGACCCGGACGGCTCAAAGCACCGCCCTGTACTCACAGTGCACACAACTCAAATCTGAGCCGCCATTCCAAAACCCGCTTCTCACACTGAGGATCCGCTAACGGAGCATCTATTTCTGAACGGTTCGTCGAACGTCCATGCAGGTGACCGTCGGCTGCGGCGCACTGCGCCACGTTTACACAATCGCCAAAAAACAGGGAAGAGTTCCACTTAGTTTCAGCAAAAAACAAAAAAGGAAACACAGTAAATAAAGCAGTGTTTATGATCTCGAACGTCTAAATCCGAACATCAGGTGCAACATTCATACTGCTGCACCTCAGGGGTGGTACTTTAAAAATAGGGGGGTGTAAATATTAATCGGTTTGAATCGATGCATCAATTATACAGCCATCGATACGTCTGCCTTCTTTTGTTTGCCTATTTTTAACACCTGCTCCGATGTACACATAATACCTCCTCCAAAGCTGCAGGTGGTGCTACCTCATTATTTCAACAAGAGACAAATGTTTTTTATTGATGATTTATTTGAAACCCAGTAGATTAAATGCAAAAAAAATACAATGTATCGTATTGTGGGGAATTCCTAAGTAACGAAAATAATCGAATAATTGGCTTGAAGAATCAAATCGAATAGCCATGAAGTCTCTGCTTCACATCCAATTTTTAAAACTGTGAGGTTTTTCCTTAATCCTGAATACATTAGGATTTACGTGACTTTATCAAATTGTTACCGTGGTGGGTGTGTTGCTGCACAGTTTGTGTTATTCATCCTGTAACACTCCATCGGTGACACAGGACGCTGCGGACAGGATGATGCACAACACACGCACACTAACACACCTGCACCACCCCATCAGTCTGACCGCAGTATGGGAAATCATCCACCACCCTAACAACACCTGCTCTGTCCATGGTCCTGATCATCAGAGAACAGCGTAAAGAGGACTTACAGGGTGTGTAGAGCAACAGATGGACTACAGAATGGAACTGGAGAACTACAAAGTCCATCTTTAGAGGAGATGGCGTTTGTGTAATGGAGGATTAGAGATGCAGGTGAATCTAATAAAGTGGCCGTTAGTGTGACGTAAGGTCACAGATTAATTAGAAAAGCAGACCGGCATGAGAGCTGCAGCTGGACGCACTATACGATGTTTTACGTTCTCTGAATGTTTACAAAAAGCTTTGTTTCAGAGAAAGGAAATTTAATAAGTTTGCTCAGACGCATATATTTGAGTAAAGCACGATAAGGTGCGCTGGAGAGATTTCAATATGGATAAGAGAGAACATTACATATGAGCCATACACAAACGTCATGGAGAACTTAACTTCCACTGGACGTTGGTTTTTTTTTTTTACACCAGACTGTTGACGTCTACAGCTGCTGACACGCAGAACATTCTGCTGATGCATCACATGTACGGTTCCATAAACGCAACCATCGTGAACTGTTACAGGTTGCATTCACAGAGGGGAGCGTTGGGTTAATACTCAGAAACTACAGAGTTAAATCTTAACAATCCCTCTGCACTTTGCTCCAGTTTAAAGAACTCGGGCCTCTGGTATGAACCCCAGCCAAATTCACCCAAACCAGGTCCGAGCTGCTGGCGCTGGCACTGCGTGGTGGAGCAGCGAGCCGTGAGCGTATAAATAACGCACTGAGCGTCCACCACCGCGGAAAAATTCCTGTGTTACTCTAATTATGTGTTTCTGTGTGAGAAAATAGTTCATCGCCCGAAAATAGCACGCGTCTCGTCCCGATGACAAGTAAACACGTCTGAAACACACCCAGGACAGGTTTAAGAAGCGCCGAGGTGATGTCACACAAAATCAGACACTCCACACAAACAGGAAGTCACTTAAACACATGGCATCAAAGTACAAACAATAAAGTTATGGACAAAAGTATTCAGACACTTCCACATCAGACCTACAGGAGATTTGATCGCTTCCTTTCATCAGAATCTTTTATTGATTTATTGGGAAAATTAGTTATAATGTAGGAATAATATAATATGGATCAAAAGTATCAACAATGATCACTTTTTTAAAGCAAAAGCAAATGCAGTATACTAAATAAGGGTTTCTGAAATGGCGAGTTGCAGACAGTTTGTAAAAAATAAATACCGGATTCAGCGTTTTCGACGGTTGCTTCGAAATTAAGTTTCCCATGAGAAGTGAAAGTAAAGTTCTACCTTCTAAAATACAAGAGCGCTGAAATCCTTCATAAGTCTCATTGTGGCGAAAAAGAAGTGTTTAAGAAGTTTCTGTAGCGAAATGTGTTAATGCACGTACAAACCTGAGACTGACGATGTTGAAACGTTATGATTCATTTGGATCAGAAACAGTTAAGACGCTGAGAAATGTGAACGCCGTTCAGCTTTTAGATTCTTTTTTTAAAGAACAGAAAATATTTTACAGATCATTTAGGTTTTCAGTATTAAACTCTACATTTATTCTGTATAAAATGTGTGTGATGTATGTTGGAGTCTCGAATGAACTGGATTAACACTGATTTCAATGGAAATACGCGCCTCAGTTTTTCAGATTCGACCGATTGTTTGCGGACGGATTAGTGACGAACACAGAGTTTCCACTGTGCGTTTGTAAAAAATAATAAATTATTACTGATCATCTGATTTTGTACTCGTCTATTATCTTAAAGAAAGAAAAAAAAATAGACAGAAAGAGGCACGCGTCAGACGGTGCAATATTCTTGTTGCTATGGTAACCATTATTTGTTTACTAGTTACAAATCTAAGTTTCTCATTTTTTTAAAGTAATTGCTCTTAAATTCATGTTTGTATGCGCATGCGTGTTTAAATGTGTTTTATTCTTCAAAAATGAATTTGTTTGGTTTGTACTTAATGACCACAAGAACATCGGGGTCCCGGGCTGAGACCAGTTCAGAACCCCTGAACTAACGGTTCTTAGGTTTTAAATACAAAAATAAAATTGTTGTGAGGTCAGACACCGATGTTGGATCAGGTCATAATCACCATGAAGATGATGGATGGGGTTGGGGTCAGGACTCATGGGTCAAATTCTTCTGTGCACTGCGCCATAGTGATCATAAAACAGAGTGGGACTTCCCCAAACTGTTCTCACAGAGTTAAAAAACATGCCTGATTTTATAAACCAGTGACAACAGGATTAAAAAAAAAAACACCTGGAGACCAGTCCTAATTTCTTTGTCCATTTTAAATCTGTAGGTAGCGCTGCAGTTAAGCTACTGCTGATATTATGGGCTGACGGTGCGTCTCATGGAGTCCGAAATCCACCTCCGCTCCGACCCAGAGTGCACCACTCCTGATAGCAAACCTACAGCCCTGCAGCGCTCAGGAGGAAAGTGAGAAGCTGTCCTGAGGGAAACGTGTCACTCTACATCTACGCATTAACGTTACACTTCTCGCTCGCCGTGTTCGGCCGTGTTCCTCCCAGCACTCTGAAAACCCGGCACGCCATGATTTCATTATCTTATTGATCTCATTCTGGATGCAGGATTTCATTGTTTCACAGTTTATGGGACTGAATCCAAATCAGAAGGCATACAAAAGTATTGGGACACACCTGTTAGCTACTATAGCTGATGTGCCCTTGGGCAAGGCACCTAACCCCAACTGCTCTCTGGATGCTGGGTGTGTTCACTTCAGTCAGTGTGTGTTTTACTGCATGGACAGGTTACATGTGGAGGACACACTTCTCCATGTGCAAAATAAATCACTTTATCACCAATTCAACTGTACATGAATGCCCCAATTCACAGAGGTGTGTGTGACCTCAATCCTACTGAACACCTTTATGGTCAACTAGAGCAGCAATTGTGAGGCAGGTCCTTTTGTCAGATATGGGTGTGTGATCTGCACAAATCAGCCTTGTTATTTTATCTTACACCTGCCAATCAGAAGCAGCCTTCTAAGAGCTGCAGGATGTGTTCCAATACTTTGATCCACTTTAATAGGATGAGCTTATTGTTCCCACAGCGTCCACGCCTAGTGGAGAGAGGGAGAGAGAGAGAGAGTCGGTCCAGCAGCAGCTCAGCAGAGCCAAGTCTTCCTATGTTATGAACACAACCACCAGTAGGAGTGAACAAGGCGTGAGCACTTTGTACTAGAAAGCAGGACGTTGGGAGCGGGGTTTGGATTTGCATGGCGGCGGTTCAGACGCTCAGTAGAGCCGCAGATCAGAGAGAGAGAGAGAGACTGAGATTTACTTACATAACGGCGCAACTTCTTCTCCGGCGGAGACTTTCTGAGCCAGCCCGAACACACCACGTCCCCGCCGCTCATTTTGCACGTTTTCCCCGCTTATACAGCCCTGTGCGCCGAATCCCAGCAGATTCCCCTACAGAACAGCCGATCCACACGGTTTAGGAAGTGTTTGCGAACTTCAAAGCGCCGCGCTGTAACAATATAACCGAGAGCAACATGAACACTCACCGCTCCGCGCTGTAGTCCCGCTCGCCTTCGCAGTCAGAAGAAAAGCATCCAACCGCCCGCACAACCCGCGGCTCGTCCTGCGCACGCCGTTCGGATGAGTGCGCTGCGGTTCGGTTCGGGTCGGGTCGGAACAGATCAAAGCGCTCTCAGTGTTGACACTGTGCTCCGACTTCGACGCGCCTTCAGTTACCGAGCTGCTTCCAAACTACAGGAACGCGCTTCCCCTGCGCACAAACGCACGTTTCCAGCCGCGGGCCGCCTCATGGTGGCGTGGCGGAGCCCCTGGCGCTGTTTGCGGACAGTTCGCTGCGGTTCGGCTCCCCGCGGCTCCGCTGTGAGCGACGCGCAGAACGGCCAGACTTTTCCCTCTGAACTCCCTCAGGCTGGAGGAGGAGAGGAGCCGCGCGAGGGAAGAGGCCGCGCGGCATCATGGGACATGTAGTCCTCGTGCGCCGCAGGGGCGTCGCGCGCGTTGTATTTCCCTTTACTTACAGAAAATGACGAGGTCGGATCGTTTAAACCATTTTTTGTCATGTTACCAACTTTTTAATTTTATTAAAAAACTACAAAAAGCGACGTGGAAAGAGAAGAAAGTGTCTGTTTCGTTCTGATACATTCTTACAGACTACAAATCCCAAGAAGCAATCAGTCGGACGTCTTTATATCACGTTTAATAATGATTTGGATAACATTTAAGTATGTTTACTGATTAAACACTGCTAGTACATCCTATATTGACTTGCTCCAGGGCTGTACCCGGTGCCCCATGGAGTCAGGGTCTCTATCCTTTAGGGCCTATCCCATTAACCAACAACAGTGGTACTGGGGTCTCAGGGTCTCGTTGCACCTCGTGACTCCTCATTACAGAAGTTTGATTTGATTGAGACAGAACTAGACTAAGACTAAGATCATCAGATTAAAAGTGTAGTGGGACGTTGTGCTATTTATTTAACATTTTATGTTATATGAAAATAACCACGCGCAAAACATGGAAAGAGAATAAAGGGTCTGAAATCCATTTACTAACACCTGTTACATTCTGACTACAAATCCCAGGAATCAATAAGTCGGGCGTAATGTTCAATAATAATTAAAAAATTATTCTATGGCACAGTGCTGTTAGTATGTTCACCTCCATGTTCTCTCCGTGTCCGTGTAGGTTTCCTCCAGGTCCGGCCGGTTTCCTTCCACAGTCCAAAAACACGAATTCAAGGTGAATCGGTTGCCCATGTACAGAGGACGAAAAGCCAGTGTAAACCGTTGCAGTGTATGAATGTGTATGAAGTTTGGTCAGCAGTGCCTGACTGCAAAAGAAAACTCTACTATTTACACATGTATAGACTGTATACATTATATGTAAAATAATAAGTAAAGTGCAGTAATAACTGCACCAACCGACAAGGAAACCAACATTGTATGAAGAGAAACAGCTGGACTACAGAATGTAACTGTAGAACTACAAACCCCAGAGAGTGGAGACAGAAAGATGTATCTAATAAAGTCTCCAGTAAATAATAATGATGTTATGGCGAGCTGACAGACTGCAGCGGCGTTGATATCACGGTCTGAACATAAACCCTGATACACTGCTGATTCATCACGCAGTAGGTACTATAATAAGAGGCAGTAATGAGAGTTTGGCATGTTCCGTGTGTCACAGACTCGTAAACATGATGTGAGTAATAGTATTATTGTTTTAGTGAACAATAAGAGTGTTTCCATGGAGCAGAAGTTCAATGTGCCTGATCCTGCAATGCATGCAGGGATTTGTGTCCGCGTGAGGAATGTGAGGAATGCTGTTGTTCTGGAAAACGCCTTCTCCTCTAACGTCTCCTAATAAAGCCTTCTGCTGACTCAGGCCTTTAAAACCCACTTTCATCTGAAGCGCTTAACGTCTCTGCTTTACATTTATGGTTTTGTTTAATAACAGCTTTATCTTCATTAATATCCTCGCACGTGCACTCAGTCAACACTTTATAACCAACCAATCCTGATTTCTTTTACACCTGAGAACAAAGTTTAAAAATGAGTTTTAAGAGTATGTGTGTTTACTATATATATATATATATATGTATGTATGTATGTATTAACAAAAAATACAAGTAAACTTCTTAATAATATAAAATTAGATAATACCTTGTGAACTTGTTTGAAGTACATCTCCTGCAGTCTTTATTGATTAATCAAAACAGGCACTGCATTAAAAAAAAAAAACAAGTAAAACTGGGTTTTCTTTAAAAAAAATAAAATTAAAAAAAGGACCTTAAAAGTAATACATTTCAGTGCTCTGTGATTTGTTTACAGCTTCAACCGATTGACACATGTTCCCTCACACCTGATGAGTCAACATCTGACCAAAACACCCAAATAATAAAAAAACAAAAGTTTAGGCACTGAAATGTGATCAGAACTTTGGTATGTTCTAATTTTTTTTATCCGTAACCTCCACGATCTCTGCAACTGACTCGGTCCGTAACCTCCACAGTCTCAGAGATTCACAGTTGTCTGTCATCTGAAACTCTATGATCAGGTCAGTAAAACTGTCAGTTTCTGCCGATTCATTCTGTAGAACATCAGGAAGGTCAGATCTTTATTAACAGAACAGGCTGCTCAGCTGCTGGTCCAGGCCCTCATCCTATCCCGGCTCCACTACTGTAACGCTCTGCTTGTCGGTCTTCCAGCTTCCATGATCAGGTCTCTACAGCTGAATAAGAACTCTGGAACCCAAGTGAACTCATGTCTCTCCATTCCTCCTCTCTCCCTCCTGTGGATTCCTCTAGTACAAGGTACTGATTCTGACCTACAGGACAGTCTCTGGATCTGGCCCCTCTTACCTTCGGTCCATCTTTCCTAAATACACTCAGACTCGTTCACTGCCCTCTAGTGATGAATGTGGCCTGCTGATTCAACCTCACACTGAAGATAAAAATATAAACTGCAGATGGGATAGGGCTCAGGTTTGATAATACTACAGAGTAGCTGGTTTCTCCCAAACTACTCATTGTGTAGTTTATTGCTTTGGATTAAACAGTCTGCTAAAAAACTAAATGTAAATGTAACTTTAATACCTTAACTATGTTTTATAATTTATTCTCATGCACATTTACTAAAACAGGATTGTTCATGCAGACTCCATTCTGTAACATCCTCTCCCGTTTATAAGGATCGTGTTGCATTTTCATTCAGCCAGAAAAACAAAAGATGCAAAAATAATTTGCACATTTCTGGCCCCCTCGTCCTGCTGCGGTGAGATGATGAGAATGCTGTGTGAGAGGTCCATGTCCATGTGTCCTCATGAAATGGCTGCATGAGAACTGATGCTCGGCTGTTAAATAATTAAGGTTCATTGATTTTATTAAATGCTTTTGGAGGCGGTGCAGCCATGCTACAGCTCTGCAAATATAATGGCTTTAAAAAAAAAAAGATGCACGAGAGAACGTTCTGCTCTGAAGATTCCTTTAAACAGACAGAGCCAACTTCTGATCATCAGATGGAAGAACATCAGTAAGTCCAGAACACGTCTGAACACAGATGTTTGAGGAAAGTAACAACACAGTACATCTTATTTAAATATCTCAGAATAAAAAAGCTTCTAATAACTACTGTATGAATCTGTAAATGAAATATCCTAAATAATTCACTTATTTCTCTGATTTTTATTCTTATTATTATGATTATTAGGACTGTACGTCCTACAGACACCAAACTTGGAGGGTCGGTGCAGCTGGTGTGGATCTTCTCCCAAAACAAAACTCACATCGTTTGGCCTATAAGTGGCGCTATAGTGCGGCAAAACTTCTAGCTTCTACCCAAAAATTTTCCCAGTCTACTTGCATTTTTTTTATTAGACTACCAGACCCCAAACAAACATTTTTGCAACTATAAAAAAAAGATGGACTTTTCCGTTCCGTCCGGCTGCGACGTACAAATGAATCCATACGTCAAAATTCGAATTAATTCATCATTTAAGTCGAAAACTCCAAAACACAAAAATTCTACAACTTCATTCTACACACACATTCATCATCAGTTCCTGAGGAGGCTAATCAGATTTCGTTCTTATGTCTAGAGGGGGCGCTATAACGGCTACATGTTAAACCTTTCCTTTCAGTTAGGCCGCTATATGCAAATTAATCCATATCTCAGAATTCTAATTAATTCATAGTCTCCCTGGCGACAGGTTAATTGCTAAACATCCTGGAACATCCGAAAGTTTTATTTTAAAGCAGACAACACACACAAACGCACACACACGCACCTATATGCAAATCAATGCATACTTTATTATTAATTATTTATTAAAAAATCTAAGAGCCGTCACAGTGACTTAATGGTTAGCACGTTTGCCTCACAGCGCTCAGGATTTTGGGTTCGAAACAGACCTGTGTCCATGTAGGTTTCCTCCCACAGTTCAAAAACATGACTCGAAAATGTTTTTCCCTGGACGTCATAGGGAACACCCCCCCCCCAATCCCCCGCCGGCTGTTCTAAGAGAGGACTAAGTGGAAGATAATGAATGGATTAAAAAATCTAAAACTTAAAAAGTCACAGTTTTCTTACTATTGTCTCGTTGTTCAGACGTCTGCAGGCAGCTTGATCGCCCCGCTCGCATACTTATGAATTAGTATCTTGTGATTAAACCTCGTAATAAACGACGACTTTTCAGCCCCGATGTGAACATCTGTCATAACGTTGGGGATCATTTTCTTTCTCATATTTATGACTAAGCATCCTATGACCTCACAACTCTGACTGAATAACTCATACTGCAGACGACGGTCAGTGTATCGAGAAAGGCCGAAACCAGCGCCCGTCTAAGAGAGCAGTTCCAGGGTTCGAATTTGAGGCCTTGACGCCGGGTGGAGGGTGCCCGTCTCGCCTGACCAGATTTGTGTGAGAAAGCCGCATAGTGGAGTTCATTCCAGGATAGGCGCAGTTCAGTGAGGGTACTGCCAGGAGCGTGATGGATTGCTGGTCCCATGGTAACCGAGCAAACAGCTCCTAATTCAGCGATAAAAGCCAGGAAAACCCTGATAACATTTGTCTGTGATAATCTGTTTTGCGCGCTGTCTGGCGCTTTCTAATGCATTAAGGAACCATCTTCAGTCAGTAACGGCGGCCATTTCACACAAAAGCCCCTCGTTCAACATCTTCAGAGTGGATCTGCACAAAGCATCTGCATCTCTTTGAGGAAACTCCCAACAAATTGCAGATCTTCCCTAAACGAAACGTCCTGAATAAGTAGTTTGTTACATAGGTATAATGTTACATTAGCGAGCAAAAATGATCACAGTAATATTTGGTTGGAGCATCTTCAGCTGTTACCTGAACTCTCTTTAAAAAGTCTGCATCTAAAAGACTTCACCTGTGTAACGGTCAACACCTTTTCCAATATTATGTACATGTTTTATTTATTCTTAATTGTTAATTACCTCACTGCCATCCATCTGAACAGGTTTAATTATACTTTTTCCATATTGTATTATCACCGTTTTTTGCTGCTACGGGTTGCTCAATTTCCTTCAGGATAAAGTATTCTATATTTTTTTCTCTTTCAGAACTTTTTGTTAAAAACGAGAAGGTACTGTAATATAAATATCTTCTTTTATTATCCAATCAAAAGCCTTCAGAATGGACTTATTCAGACACCCGGCTGATGGACGTGATGTAACAGGATACAAAACTGTCAAACGCAAAACTAGTTTGAATAAAAAGAGACATTTTTGGACAGAATTAAAGAAACACAAAATGATGCTTTGAGATGAATTAGAACACATATTGTGAATCAGATCCTCTCTCTAAAATCTTGCAGAAAGCCTCTCCAGAGGGTTGCTCTATTGGCTTTTATATAACGCCATGTTGTCGCATCTACGACATTAATTTGAATTTTACTGCATTTTTTTTTATCTATATGTCGTTAGGTTTACACTGTGTTCCAAATTATTCTGCAAATATTTCCTCCGATTTTCCAAAACGTTCTATATGGATTGCAGTCATTGTAATTTTCCAGGCATCAACTATTAGAGTACAATTGAAAGGTTTCTGAACAAATTGCCCATGATGATCGTATATTTTAAAATAATAAAACCCTCAAAATGCAGGTTCCAAATGATTCTGCAGTTTTCAACTTTTTCTTTTTTATAAAGAACAAAAATGTTCCTGCGTGATATTATTAGCATTAGCAGGTTCTTACAAACAAGTCCAAACTTTATTCTAGGTGATGTTCCATTTGCACATAGGACCCCTTGTTCTAAAGGAGCTTCTCTCTCTCTC
>JAOUQT010011955.1:0-12147 GCA_025769995.1 Xyliphius kryptos | reverse complement strand
ACCATGTGTTTTTATGTAATTTACTTTCATTTTGATTACCTATTTTATGTGTAAATAATATAAGTTTAAGTAATTTATTTATATAGCGCTTTTTACATTTTTTCATTGTCACAAAGCAGCCGCTGGGCAGCAGCATCAGCGTAGGACAGCCATGTACAGATTGTTTAGTGATCAGCTGTTTATATTCAACAATTTACCCAAGTTTTAACCTTAGAGTGTTTCTTTCATTACTAATGTTAGTAATGATATTAATGAGATTTTTTTTAGATGAATCAGTGAAACAGATGGGAAGCCGGCTTGGGAGTTTAGCAAATGTTTAGGACTGCTAAATATAACTGTACATTTATCTATAAATTACCAGATTAAGAATTGAGTATATGACAAAATGTATCTATAGTATTATAGATTATGCAACATAGGATACATTATTAGATATTATGAAAAGACACAAAGTACTTAACCTTAAATGTAGATACGTATGTTTAGTGAGTAGTAAATAAGAGTTACACTTAGCTTCAACTAAATAATACTTAATTTAGCTTTCTTGGTTGAGAAATAGCTACAACTTTGTACAACTCAACCACTGCTAGGCTCTGGTGCTACAAACCGAATATGCTGGCAGGAAATGACCAGTACTGCAATGCCCACTGTGTTTTCTGGTCTATCCAGTAATATGTAATGATCTATAGTGTCAAAAGCTGCACTAAGATCTAATAAGACTAATAAGGAAATAAATTAGGTTATTATTAGAGGACGTAAATAAATCATTAACTACTTTTATTAACGATGTCGTATTGCTATGGTGAGACCTGAAAGTTAACTAATAAACTTCATGAATGTTATTAGCTAGAAGATGATGATTCAGTTGGTTGAACACAATTTTTTTTTAAAGATTTAAGAGACAAAATGAAGGTTTGATTTTCACCCGCTTTGTGTGTGTGTGAACGAGTGGTGTCTGAGGTGCGTGTCCCTGAGCATGGGGTGCCCAGGGTGCCCGTCACTAAACCTGAGGTGCGTGTGTGTGAACGAGTAGTGTCTGAGGCGTGTGATCCAACCCCCGGTTCTCTTGCTTTCCCTGATCCATCACACCAGCCCTCTGAGACGTGGAGAACCCATGGCCGTCCACCATGCCGTCTGCCTGAGACGTAAGGAACCCGTGGCTGTCTGACACGTCCGCCTGAGAGGTGGGGAAACAAACTACAAACTTACAAACTACAAACTTACAAACTAACAAATGAAGAGGGAATTAAAGAAGTTTAATTAAACGGCACTGTAAAAATGCTTGCCACTTTGGGATAGAAATTATAAACTACAAAGCCTTCAGGTATTCAAAACCAGTTGCCTGTCAACTTTCACAATGTTATCAAGTTCAACATATAAACATGCGTGTTCTCTTTTTTTGCTTTTCTATTTAACAAGATGAAAGCAATGGCAAACTACTCCACTATACTTGCCTAAATACTTGTGAATCACGATTCATAAAGTGACCGAGGGTCGACTACGACTGATCAAATAATCATCATCATTATATAACCAGAAGCATTTATCCTTGCAATTTGCATTTCCAGATATCTTTTCACATGAATCAATTTTAAATCTTGGATTTGTGGAAATTCAGATAAAAATCACACCAGGTTTGTAGTTTTCTTTAACCAGCTCAGATTTTCAAATTACATGAAACACCTTTTTAACGAAATTCTAGAAAAGTTTTTTCCACTTTATATATGACTTGTTAAGCTCTGCTAGCTTTTAAATATATCGGCAAGTGGTTGTCACGGCATATTTAGGTGGCAGTTCATTCACTGTTGTCTTTTGATTTTCTTTAAACAACTTTATCTACTGACTTATTCCATAATTTTGTGTGACCCAAGTGTTGCACTCTGTCACTTCCTATTTTTAAGGCTGCCAGATTTGTGTGGTAAAGGTCACTGTGGTTGGGCTCTGTTGTTCTGAGACATAAAGTTCTAAACATAATAAATATCTTTATGAGTCCTATTTTGTGCGCAGAGACGTATTCAAACTGTAACAAGAACCTTAATGTAAGATGATGACTCAAACCGTTTGCACCCTCTAAAATATATTTGTAAAAATGTATTATCACTCATATCATTTTCTGAACAAATAAATAAAAGTTTAATTTCAGTTATCAGTTGGAGACTTCACATCCCTTTGATCATTTGTTGTTATATAAATTGACCACATGGAACACAGAGAACATGATGTTCTGCCTCCCACAGTTCAGATCAAGCGCTTTAATCACTGTGAGACGGATTGTTCTTAAGCTCTTAAAAGAATAGACCTGCCATGACAACCAGCATCAACTAAAGGTTCACAGTCAAATTCTCAGCAAACCTGTTATGCAATAAAAGTCCCTCAGAGAAAAAAAACTACACATCGCGTCACAGATTCTGACAAAACTACTACAAAACCTTGGAGTTCTACAAGATTACCAAGATTTTGGGATCTGCGTAAAATCATAATACAGGTAAGGACATCTTTTTAAAAAGGTCTATAGAAGCCTCCGATGCAGGAAGATGTAACAAACCCAGAATTCAGATTGAGCTTTTACTAGACAGTAAATTAGTATGATTTAAATAAATACACATCTCAAAAAGTTTGCTAAAAGATTGGATTTTAAAGAAAAATACTATCAACATATTTAATCATGGTCCAATTGTACATTTATGTAACATACCACAATTTAAGCTACAGCATATTTTGATATACAGATCTTTGTCATCTTTACTTAAAAAAAAGTAAAAAAAAAAAAAAACGTTTCTATATCTAATAGGTCAACTGTTTTTAATTTTTTAGCAGATTACATGTTAAGTCTATAAGACAAAACCTCAGTATTTTATGTATACAGTAGATCTCAATTAAACATGGAGTACTGATTTTTATTAGTGCGATATCCGATAATTGTTAATTATTATTAAGCATCTCATTGTCCACAGTCATTACTGAATACATAACAATTCAATGCTACTACAACAGTTAAATTTTCAGGAACATATTTATGTCAAATGATAAAAAAAATACATATTAATAAAGTAAGCAATTACTTGAATATTTGGAAACATAATTGCACAAGGAAATATTCCAAATAAGTAGGCAAAGTGTATTTCACAAAGGTGAAGATAATGAGGATGTTAAGCCTTCAAGCTGAAAGTTGGAGTTTAAACCCCAAATACACAAAAGTTGTCAATGTGAGCCATGAGCAAGACCCTTAAGCCTCAATGCTTTATGGATGCTGTGTCATGGTGGACCCTGTGCTCTCTCTGTATCTTATTAAAACTGCATTTATGAATCAAACTTGTTTTTTCTTATTATAGTGTGTTGATAACTGTTTTATAAAAGCAATAAGGCACAAGAGGGCATGCATTATTGTGAATTAACCTAAAGCAAAAGGTGTTATCAGGCACTACACATGCAAGCGGAGTACAGTTAAACCTCTTCCCATGGTTTATTCACAATAATGCATGCCCTCTTGTGCCATTGCTTTTATAAAACAGTTATCAACACAATATAATAAGAAAAAACAAGTTTGATTCATAAATGCCGTGACTGAAAGCAAAATCGCTAAACTTGCCTTCCAAGACATAATCCAGTCCGTTTTGTTTTTTTAAATAAACCCTGATGCAAGTAAAATATTTCCAGTTTCTTTAACAATTAAATACTGCCTTCTATTGGCCAAATTACAAAATGCAGTTCATGAAAAGCTTTGAAAAAGGAATATATTTTATATCACGCATTTACACGAATGTGAAGAGGTCAGATGAGTGAGTTATTGTGAAAACTGTCTCAGCTACACAAGCGGCTCAGCCAATCAGATTTAAGGACCGGAACTACTCATTTTATAATATATTATATTTATATGTGGATTTAGACAAAAGTGTCTGAAAACCCATGTAGTGTAAGAAAATGTAATGATTTAAGAATGTTGATTTGACCAAATTAAAAAGCTTAAAAGCTGCAAACATTCCTAATAATGTGGCCAATAACCAATTAAAACAAATGTATTCAAATACAATTATTTTAATTAAACCTTTTTTTGCAGAAAACATGACTACGAAAAAACATTTCTCTTCAAAACCATTTCGTCTGCCTCCATTCAGCAGCTGTGAGATTCAACATGGTCTGCCGCACCTCCGAGTCAGTCCAAGGTCCAAACATCCTCAAAATTTACCTAAGCTAGGAGAACTTCCTGCTATTGCAGGTAAAACACCGAACATCCTTGTACTAGTGTTTTATTATCTGTTTTATGATGTACCTTTTTTTGGGATTGTTTCCTCTCAATGGTTCTTTCCCAAAGAGAGTTTTTCCTTTCCTCTGTCACTTAGCATGATCAGGTGGGTATTTGAGTTTGAGCTACTTTATGTGTCATTGCAATTACTTTATGAAAAATAAACTGATGTGTAATTACTTGAATAAATAATGAACGTATAAGCCTAAACAAAATCAATATTGTATGTTTATTCAGATAAAATCTGGTCACTCTCTGGTCACCTGATGATTACTTACATAAGCTACAAATAAATTCAGCACCAAATAGAAAGTTAGTAAGCCAATATGATCAACATGTCCTTTGGATTATGTTATAGTGCAGGTGTGCGATCGACCGCTCAATCGCACAGTGCACATTGGTGGATCATTGTAGAACACGCCACAGGTTTGAGAAATGAAGGACGTGGTGGAAAGGCTAATGTCTCGGTTAACTGTGCCTATCAACGCTATCACGCTTTAGTAATTCACAGTCAAGTCATCTGAGCTTTAAATATGAATGTGCAAATATGCACAGCATTCAGGTATTTGGTGCACAGTATAAGAAATACTTAGACACATGCTTCCCACACACCATTCACAAACAGGCGCAAAGCCAAGCCCCTTGCCACGATTGCATCTTGTTTAAAATGTGTTCTAAAATGTTAAACTTGCTCAAAGTCATGAATGTGACGACAAAAATGCTGTTTGGATTTGGGCGCAATCTTTACAGAGCCACTGTTTGGTGCATACATGGAAGAAGCTGAAGAAGAGAATTCAGATCTCAGATGTTAGATCTGCTTTGGAAGACCAAATTTTAGTCCTGCAAACTGACCCTCTCAGGGCCCTCTGTTGGGAAGTTTTGGAACTTGCTGGCTGAAGAAAAGTATCCAAACATAAAAAACATGCCACATATTCAACATAATTTTTTGGATCAACCTACTACTGTGAACAAGCCTTTTCCGAACATAAAAATAATGAAGTCTAGATATCGGTCCACCCTCACTAATGATTATTTGGAAGCCTGCTTAAGAATTGGCATCAGCTGCTACTGTTCAGGCTCCTTACACCTGGCTGACAGCACTCAGCGCAAATCATTAGAATAATAGTGTTTTTTAAATGGATTGCCCTCTTATGCTAATCATATCAACATGATGTGTGTAAAAGGGTTAAACATTAAAGTAAATCCTGGTGAATTACGATGAGATGACCTCTGGAAAAAGTAGAGCTCAGACCAGAAAAGTGTGGACACACCTGTTATAGTGTAACAGCATTTATTAGGGCAGTCATAGGTTTGTGGTTAAAGAACAAGCCTTGTAACCAGAAGGTCCCTGGTTTCCAAGTTCCTCGTCCCACCAAATACTATGGCTGAAGTGCCCTTGAACAAAACTCAGTTGTTCTCCGGCACTGTGTACAAGGGCACGTGTGCTTACTTTACCAGTGTGTGTATAGTATGTGGGTGTTTGCATGGAGGGGTTAAATGTAGAGGATACTGAAAAAAAGATCGCACCGCTCACGAGCGGCAAGATGGCTTAGTGTTCGTCTCTCAGGGCTGGGGATTCCCGGTTTGGGAAGTCTGCATGTTCTCCCCATGTCTGTGTGGGTTTACTTCCACAGTCCAAAAACATGGTTTCAAGGTAAATTGGCTGCTGTAAATATTCCCAATAGTTTGTGAGCATGAGTGAGTGAATGTGTGCGCAGCAATAGATTGGTGCCCAGCGCGTGAGACGTTCCCACCACAGCGACCATCGTAGAGGATACAACGAAAGATAATGAATGAATGAATAAAAGAATGAATTAATTAATGTACAACTCACTTTGGGACGTGTAATACATTTGCGTTTAATGCCATCTAGTGGTAATGTTCTGTAATTACATTCTCTTTTACCCTTTGAATATGGCTCTTTACTCTCTTGTCATTCTTTCAAGTTTGGGGTATGGTTTTAATTTGTTTAGTAGTTAATTGTTATTTTGTGACCATTTAGGTTTTCATCATCCTTTCCTTTTAAGCCCTTAAGGTACCTTTCCTTTATACCTTTCGTTTCAGGCCTATTGCTGTATCCAGATAAACGGGAGAAAATGGTTACAACATCAGAAATAGAATTCAGTCCTAAACCTTACACCAGGACAGAACCAAAGAAAATCCTGCAGTGCAGTTTGATTCTGGAGGGTGAGAATCAGTCTTATAATCCTAATGTGGACGGAAAATCCGCAAACAATTCGAATTTTCTTTAAGATTTAATGACTAACTGTTAATGTTTACTGCAGGGGAAAGAAGTTTTGTCACTACCAACCAGGAGGCTTACCGGTCAGAGTTGGGCGGTATATGTCCACTGAACAGCAGAAGAAATGTCCTCAAACACGAACCTAACATTTACCAAACCAACTACCAGCAGAACTTTCGTCCACAGGGCCTTTACACCCGGAGACTACAAACTCTACCGTGTCCTGATAACCTGGTTATTAATCCAGCCCTTAGGTAAAATCTAGACACAAATTTACCAAGATTATTTTCTCGTCAACAATATAGGGTCAACATTTTAACAACTAATGAAACTGTTTAGGAAGTGTAGTGAGTGTATTAAACCGCCAGATGCCGCCAAAGTAAAAAATAAATAACAACACATTTCAAAAGTTAACCGAGTTTTCTTTTGTGAACCTTGGAAAACAACACTTTTATTTAGACAAAACATATTATGTAGACAATAGTCTAAGTACATAGTACACATTTTAATAGTAACACGCGGCATGCTTTCATGTGGAACAGCGTTTGGAACCGCTGAGCGAATGTTTAATGCCATCTAGTGGAATGGAATGGAAATGGAAATTTAACCCCAAGACAGCTCATTTTTCTTGCAGGATCGATTATGTTCATTACAGTCTTTGGAAGGAATTGAGTGTTCAGACATGTGTTTTTAATTCAGCGTTCCAGGGTTGGTTTGAGTGAAAATGTATTTTTATAGTAGATGGTACTCTGAGTTGGCATCTGTCCTGGTGATGTAGTTGGCAGTACAGTAATATGTGCTTGTTTCCCAACGTGGTGAGTCTTCTCCTCTCAACACAAAGGAGTGCGTCAGCCTGGTATGTCCAATTCGACATCTAGTGTACATGACCTGATTCCATCTGTTTTCAAAAGTCCTGGTCAGTCTGCTAAGTATCTAGTTTATTGGTGGGGTGAATTCCCATTCGGCCTGCCATCTGTTCAATTACAAAGGAAACCAATGGTTTAGCATCAGTTGGTGGGGTCTTGCCCCTCTAGTGGAAAGGTTATGCAATTAGACCCTCTTACCGCTTAATTAGGTTGCAGAAAAAAGAAAATCAAAACCCTTTTTTTCGTGCAGGGCTGACTTCAGAACCGTTCAAATGGACACCTATCCCGGTTGGGACATTTCTTTACACAGTCGTCCTTTTCCTGTTCAACTGAAGGAGCAACTCTCACTTAAAGAGGATCTAATTCACCCAGGTTTTTCCTCCAGGAAGGTATTTTCATTTTGTTTTTTCAAAATGACTCACACAAAACCGGTGACCCCTTTAAGCACTGTATAATTCTAAGTATTTATATTTCCATGAATGTATTAAGGTTTCCAGCTTCATCGCTTCAGTGCGAGGAAGATGATCCCTAAACGTCCCAGCAACAGATCAGCAGAACTGAGGAGTGTTTTTCTTTTATACACTTGTAAGAAATAAGCAAATAAATCAAAAAATAAGAAAAAAGGGTGTGCATTGATTTCGATGAAATATTTATTTACCTTTAAATAATCTGCACGATAGACCATTCTATTCAACAATGCAACTGTTATGTATATAATGTAAAAGGCATTTTGCATTTGAATCACTATAATTTAGAAACTGTTTCATAAAGGTTTTAAATGTTTGATGGTATGAACCACTGACCACAAAATGTACCTGAGATCTGAGCCACCATTTCTCACAACTTAATATAAAAAATTTAAAAAAAATCAGACCAACACATTTTAAGTGCACATCCTTAATTCTACACTTATTTTGCATGTTGTCAGTTCTACTTACCTTAAAGCTGGACTTTGTCATTCTACAATTCAGGACTGTAGTCCATTTGTTTTTGGAATACAGTCCATACAGTGTTCCCTGTTCTCTGATGGTCAGGGCCTCAATAGTTATTATTTGGTCTGTGCATTATTCCTATCCCAGCAGTGTCTGAGGTGTTTTAACAAAACTACAGCTGCACTAAAACCCCGCTCACTGCATCAACTCCTGACCAATAGAGAACAAAGAACCAACAGGGGACTACAGTCTGTAATAAAACTACAAAGTCCATCTAATATGCTAAATGGAGAAAATAGACAATGGAGCAAAGAGTGGGCATGTCCAAACTTAAGACTGATTATTTAGGTCCATGAAGTCCATTTTACTTTCACTGTAGTTTGATCAGTAAGTAAAAAATACTCAATAAAAATACTTTTATTCTTTTAAAGTGAGTGCAAACATATTTATTCACTTGTTACATGTGAAAGATCACAGAACACTTTTTTTAAACAGTCTACAAAACAGAACGTTTAATAAATCATTATGTTCATATACAATCACTAAAAACAAAAACATGTTGTTTGGTCATTGATCCCAAACGATCCTAATAACCCGGCGTCCGGGTCACAAGAGTCTGTCCGTGTTCAGCCGCCGTGGTGCCGACACACTGAGCAGGTTGTGGAGATTACAGAATGCTGGTGAGTCTACATGTCCTCCACACTCCATTTGTAAGCTTCCTCTTGTACAGCTTTCTTCTCCGCGATCCTGCTGAACTGTTTCTTCTCAAAACCGTTCGACCTAAACGTCAGGAACATTAGAAGACGTCGTGTTAGCCTTTTATCGTCAACAGACTGATGTTTTACATTTACAGACACACTGAGTTTAACACAGGTTAACAAACTGCTAACTTTTTAGCAGTGCCAGTTTTACACCTCATAAGTCATTAAAAAAAGATAAAAGAAAACCAAAAGTTTGTGTCGGAAAGTAAAGGGGTGGAGCTTGAGTAAACATTTCTTCTTGAAAAAAAACTTCAAACTTGAATGTGGATCTTTAAGAAAATTCTAATTAAGATGTTAATACCTGTCCACTCCGTCCCAGCGATACCCAGGCATGATGTTGAATCGATTTGGGGGTGGAGGAGGACCTGTATAGCGAGGTCGCTCTAAAATAATAAAAATAATCATCTATGTTACTAAAAAGTGTCCAAATACATTAAAATCGATATTCTTAAAATTCATTATTATTTTACTGACAAAATGACTATCTTTTAATAAATCCTAAACTTAACCAATACTCATGATGCCTAACCTTTAATCCCCTTGGCTTTTGCATTCTTCTCCCTTTTCTTGCGCAGCAGAGCAGCCATGGGATCTCCGTCCCGCTCCTGTTCCCTCAGCATTCGGTCCAGATCTTCATCATCGATGTGTCGGGCCAGGGGCTTCTGAGCCTCTTTTATGGCATCAGCTACGTTCTGTTCCTGCATCTTACTCTGTGCCAGTCTAAAAAAGTAAAATATAAATTCACAGTTACTAGTCACTGCCATTACTGTTTGGTCATCCGTTTTACTGTTACTTACAAATGCAGAAACCAGTTAATCTTAATAATAAGCCCCACATTAAATCAATATTTGAGCGGTGGATGATTCTCCGCATTGCCATGTAAGGAGATACATTTTCTTAATTATTGTAAATTTTTTAACTCAATTTTTATTTTCATTTTCTTAATTTCTCTAAGGGGAATCCTCCCACAGGGATCAGTAAAGTTCTATTCTTAATTTTCTGACCAACGATTTGTTGGCAGGACCATTTAAAACTTAATATTTCACTTTTACTCATCTGTCATTAAAACTCACCCTTTGCCCCACTGTGCATATTTCTCATCCTTCTCGGCCTTCTCTTCTGCTTTTTTGCTTTGCTCGAAGCGCTCTGACTCCAAGTCTCGTGTCTTTCCTTTCTTATCTCTAAAAATGGTCTCGGCATGACGGGACGCCTCTAAAGGAAAATTCCAAAAGCATGTATTACATATAAAATCTGAAAATAAAGCACAATACTCAAAATATTTATGTTTTTTTTTTAAATCAATGAAACCTTCTAAGGGCCTGTTGTGTTTTTCCCTTCTGCGGATTTCCTCTTTCTCTTTCCGGAGGATTTCAGAAGACACCAGACCAGCAGCTCCACCTGATAACATTTGAGACCCCTAAAAGTAGAAAGACATCCAGATAATTAAGGTTGACAATCGCTGCAATACCACACAAACAATACATGTACCAGTACAATGTTAACCCCCAAAACCTGCTGACCTCATTTTATATCCAATCCCTGTTCTATAAGAGCAATAAAGAGCTTACTGGCTGTGCAGTGGGGGAATGTGTGCGGCGGGGTGGTGAGAGATCAGAGTCGGACCCCTGCTTAATCTGAGACCTCTTTCTAGGTGGAGACAGGTCAGAATCCGAGCCTTTTTCCCCCTGTGTGCGTTTTCTTGGTGGTGAAATATCAGAGTCCGAGTTGTGCATGGTGTTGGGCCGTCGTCGAGGAGGTGAAAGGTCAGAGTCTGGCACGCGACCAGCAGAGGATTTCGATTTTGCTTTCTGCGGTGAATCTGTAAAAAGATTTACAGTTATGTTATAAAACTGTTTCAAATGAACCAGGCAAAGATAGAGATATAAAAATTAGTATTAGAAAAATACCTTTCCGATGGTGTTTAGAACGTACACTTGTGTTTTGTCGTGAAGATGGTGATGAGGAACCCGGTCGCCGGTGTTTAATATCTGTTCTGTGTCTTGGGTGTGAAAGATCTGAAGAATTGTTACGGGCGTTCCTTTGTGGCGACAAGTCAGGAGAGTCATGGCGAAGTTTTCTCTTGGGTGAAAGATCGGGGGAGTCATGGCGTAACTTTCTCTTGGGCGAAAGATCGGGGGAGTCATGGCGTAACTTTCTCTTGGGCGAAAGATCGGGGGAGTCATGGCGTAACTTTCTCTTGGATGAAAGATCGGGGGAGTCATGGCGATTTCTTCGTAATTGTGAACCCTCAGGAGAACCATGTTGGGGTTTAAAGCTGGCACTAAAATAAGCAGAAGTCATAAACAGATACAGTTGAAACACCTTGTTGTCAATCGAAAACATAAATAATAACATAAATAATAATAATTCGCTTTAATTACCCATCAGTAGTCTGTGAGTTTTGAGCATCATCATCGTTTGTGGCTATAAAAACACATTGGAATTAAAGCAAGTCAGAATTGTTAACTGAAATGTTTATAAAGACATTCATCTTTACACTAGCAAGTAAAAATTCACCTCCAAGGATTTTCCACTTGTTACTAGATCTGAAAACTTCCAGCTGTTTTACCTCTTCTGGACGCTCATCTATTATAGCTGCCACCTGACGGAGGGAAATATAAACGCAAATGTGTTGCATAACATTTAGATTTAGTCATTCAGCAGATGCTTTTACACAAAGCGACATACAAATGAGAGAACACCACAAGTCAGTAGTTTAGGAAAAAAATATCTACAAACCCTGCGCATTACTCGATCTGGCTCTTTTTTATAGCAAGTGTCTGAGGAAGAGGTGTGTTTTGAAAAGTTTCTTAAAAATGCTGAGTGACTCAGCCCAAGGTTGGTGTTGGGAAGATCGATCCACCATTTAGCAGTGGTGAATGGAGTGAGAATTGGCACCTCGGTGAGTTGGAATCACCAGGCGACATTCATCACTAAAACGCAGTGAACGAGTTGGAGTGTATCTAGTAAAAATGGACTGAAGGTAAGTGGGGTCAGTTCCAGATTGTCCTGTAGGCCAGAGTCAGTACCTTGTACTAAATGCAGCGGCTGCAAAAAGCCAATGAAGAGAGAGAGAGAGACTAAGGGAGTGACATGAGTGCGC
>JAOUQT010011950.1:0-12147 GCA_025769995.1 Xyliphius kryptos | reverse complement strand
CAAAAATGAGAAGCACAACCGCAAAAATGTGCAACGAAGAAAATTGCTTACGAATTCTGTTTTTGAGTTCACAAAACTTTTGGACCCCTTTTGACACCATATAAACCACTGAGCTCCCACAGCCCATATAGCACATGGATCACATTCTACATTAAAATAAAATAATAAAATAATAACAATAAAATAAAAACAAAATAATAAAATATGAGATCTATAAAATTTCAACATATGTTCGTACTGTTACAGTTTTTGGTAGCTTTTAAGTATCATTTTTTACTGTAACACAAAGCAACTGATAATAACGGCATGATATTAAAACATTAAAACATTATTTGTATTGATAGAAAATACTAAATCCTTTTAAAGCAGTATGGATCATCTCTGTTAGGCAATAATGGACGTTTTATTAGCAGTTTACTGTATTCTGTACTATGACCTCTAACAGCTCTCACTCTGAGCCAGCATAAATTATAGTCACTGCGTAAGATCCTAAATATATGACAGAAACCGAGTCTATATAAGTGCATACATATAAAAACAGACACACAAGCTCAGCCTACAGTAAATGTTGTATTGTGGCAGTGAATTGGGTGTTATTGTTGCAGTGTTCCGATGTTGCTTTGACAGTGTGGGAGTGTGTGGGATAAGTTTCTGCATAATACACAGTGGATCCTGCAGATTAAATTCATTTCCATCCATATGACAAATGATCCTGTCAGCCTGGTGACTGCCATCCACACACAAGGTGCCCTTGTGGAGGAGTATCTGCAAACAAATAATTAACCCCTGGACCTTGGCTTGTTCCAACCATTCAAACTGTGAGTTTAATAACTTAATATCCTAATCTGTTGTTGTGTTCGTGATGAGGTAAATGTTAATTGCATTGTGTACAAACTCAATAAATTTGAATCCTATGTCCTTCATTACGACTACATTACCAATTCTGCAAATTCCAGATACACATTACTGACCAGAACAAGGCCTACAAAGGACATTTTCATGAGTTCTTACAGACATCATTGCCAATAGAATCTTTAGAAATTCATCCTAAACCCCCTGAAGACATTTGTGTGCAGCAGAATACAAATACTATCATTTGTATCATACATTTTACAGCAGTCTGTTTAACTTTATATACATTGACTTATTTATAGACATGTGCAATAAAACCATTCAGAAAACCTGAATTTACCTATTAGCATGTTGAAATAAGACATAATTTCTACTCTCAGCTTTTCTCCAAATTTATTTTATGAGGTTAAAAAAGTCTGGAAAGAAGTCTGGGAAGAAGTTTACGTCAAACGACATACCAGGGTCAAATAAATGAGAAACCTAAAACTGTCCCAAGTGTTAATGTGCTTAAAAGCCAAATGTAAAAAATGCACCAAAATACCCAAACGAAAAGCTTTTTTTTTTTAAAAAAAAAAAACCCCACTATATTCAATAAATAAACATATAAATATATAAAATCTATGAAAATAACAAAATAAAAGGCTAGGCACAGTTATGTAGGAAATTAAGAGCTAATACATAGTCTACATAATGTGAATGTGACATGGTGGAACACAAAAAAGACTAAAGACAAGGGTTAAGCAAACATGGGAACTGGCTTTATTACGAGACTGATTTAATTGGAAACAGCTGGCTAATGTGACGTTCGCCAGTGCCTCAACGCTCCCGTCGCAGTCACAATCACTCTTTCTGCTGTAAGCCTTGCCCTAGCATATAAAGGCTTTGCACCTGTCATTGGAGGAACCTCCGGCAGGGGCATTATTTCTAATTAATGACCATCTCTGTTGGTTCCGCCTTTTCTCCTGCATCACCACGTTACTGCCACAGTGAGAAACTGTGCAATATGAAGGCAAGAAGGCACAACAAAACACCTCTTTTCCGTCTTCCGTATTATAAGCGAATCCAGTTTTTAAAGTAATCATCGACTGCTGAGTAACGGGATACTGGCTGAGTACACATTACGAATTAGTTCACTATTTTCATTAATCTATATATTTCCATTTATGGCACATAATTTGAAATAATATATTGTTTTATCATTCAAAGGTGCACATTATTGTCAATATCACGGGTGGACAAAGGACAAGGACAATCGGATTTAAAGACTTGAACTAACAGCTTTACAAAAGATAAAAACCTCCTGGTTACACCACTATCCCTTCATATCCTGTAAAACAGACTGCATGTTCGATTTTTAGAACAACCTGATTAACACATTGTATTAAACCTATCTGCAGAACCATGTTTCACCTCATCCTTAGACAAGTCATCATTTAGTCTTTCTACAGTTAGTAATGGTGTTTTTTTTGCCTTTAAATCTATCAGAAGGTGTTTTTACCAGATATTCAGCTTAACTTTTAGGACCATCAAAGTTTATGTCTGAGGCACAGGTGATATATATGATTGTGAATCATCTGTTACTGTTAAAATACATTATATTGCTCAATATGGTTTCTCCATTCGGTAATAAGGGTTGGTCCCTTAACAAGTACTTTGATTAGGTTTGCTTTGTTTGCTTGTATGCTGTTCAAGGGATGTCCTTGGTGTAATAACTAAGATTTCAACAGCAAAATTTTATTGAGCACTTTTATTGGCCTTGTACTTTAAATGATGAGATTTATCTGCTCGACATTCCATCCACAGTGCCTCGCTTTTAATTTAATGTCAGCAGACACTTTTATTCAGTAAAATCTTGATCTGATCAACTCAAGGTTGCCTTCAATTCTCAAATGTCTCATGTCGTCATGAGGTTTTTAAGAACTGCTGACCTTAATGCTTCAGGTAGTGCAAATCGGCAGAGTCTCATTTGCAGTTACTATGCAGAATGCTTTCATTAGAGTCGGGTAATACCATTTATTTATAATCAAGCTGAGGAAAGGACATTTAACCCTGGAATAATGTGGAGGTTGTCACCCTGCTTCAATTATGGAAATTATCTTTCCTACAACAAAATCAATTTTTTAATATGTATGCGCTTATCCTGACTAATGTGAGTACATTATTTGAAGTCATCAGGCAGAGGTCATGAATGAATGAAGGTTTAATGCATTCACCCAATGTGATAGGTGATGTATCACCATTAGAAGGCCTAAGCATTTAAAATTTTAAATAGACTCATTCTTTACCTCCTATAAAGCTGCTTTTTTTGGATAAGGTACAGATATTAACAGATTTTGTTTTACCATATTGTTTGTTGCCCAAATTGTTCACCTAGTGACACTGTGTGTTATATCCCCTTATAGACAGCATTTCTCAATCGATGGGCCATGACCCAAAGTGGGTTGCCGACATGTTGTGGGTGGGTCGAGGAGAGCTTGTGAAAAAGAAATTTCTCTGTTAACATTGTTTTTTTTTGATCTAATCAGTGTGCTGACGTGATGTGCAGAAATCACTGTCCCCATTAAGTTTCCCTGGTGAAGTGAAAGTGAACGCTTAACTTAACTAGCTCCATTATGGGACCAAAAAATGTTTCCAGAGGTGAAGGTGACATTTTTTACAATCCTTAATAACAAATTAATACACATTGTGTATGTGTACAGACATACACTTATTGTATGCATGCAGACCTAGTTTAGGATGTGAAGATGCCAGTAAAAAGGCGCAGGTTCCAGAAAGTATGTACACATTTGGGGATGATTTGTTTTCAAGTCAAGTTGTTATGACTACCATCTCAAGTAACCTAAAAGGCCATAATATCGCTTACAACCAAAGTAAAACCACAAACAGCTATATGAAGAGTGCTTGGCAAAAAGTTTGAAAGCATTGTTAAATTAACTACAATGCAGCTTTATGTAAAAAACAACAAAATGTTATTATATCATCTACTGTTTAACTAAACATATACTGCTGTTAAAAATAAGACTTAAACGCACTTAGTGTCACATATGCGTGCCGGTAGCCAAAGAGGGAAGCTCGCACGGAGGGGGGCTGGAAGGAGCAGGATCCAGGTGAGGGTGCAAAATAGGTGTTTATTCACAAACAGGTAAACGCTGGAAACACGAAACTACAACCGACACGCAACACAAACAATAAATGACACGCGACAAGAACAAACCGGAACTGATGGGAATATAAAGAAAAAGTCCTTGACACGTGAACAGAACAACGAATGAAAACAAACAACAGTAAATTAACTAAACGGAAATAAGAAACAAGTTAATTAACCGACACACGGAACACAAAGACAGGCGCGCTGAGCTCACCTGGCACTTAGCAAGATGGACAAGTGGTGCAAGAGTCAATTATTAACTTGTGTTGAATTATAGCTGTATTAAATTTATACTAATTGCAGGAAAATAAATTAAATATTTATTGATTTTTAATATTACTGTTTGCTAAGTAAATACAGAGTCAATCAATGAATAAGTGAGTCAATCAACTCAAAAGACTCATACATTTCAAAGCTTCCAAATCTTGTTGGAAGCTGGAGTGGTTTTTTTTTCTTCTTTTTGGATGCATGTAATGGAGCATTTTCCTGTATTAAAATCATGTTTTTCTTTAATGATATAATGATTTTTTAAACTTCCTTACCTTGGCCATGTCCCTGAGTATTGCGCACCTTGTGCTTTTTGATACTCCAGTAACGTTGCAGCTCTTAAATATGGCAAAGCTGGTGTCAAATAGCATCGTGGTAGCATTATGGTTGATTTTTCTCAATTCATGGGCAAAAAGAACACTAAAATAACACATCCTAGATCTCAATAAATAAATTTTGTAAGTTGAAAATCTTTATTTAGTAAATAGTTAAATGCATTGAGAACAAAATAACATAAAAATGATCAAAATGTAAAACAAAATTATTATCTAATGGAGGTCTGGGTTTGGAATCATACTCAAATTCAAAGTGGATAATCAAATGACAGGCTTCAGTGGCAATTCCTCAAAATGAGGCTCAGTAGTGTGTGTTGCCTCCATGTGCCTGAATGACCTCCCTACAAAACCTGGGCATGCTCCTGATGAGGCGGTAAATGTCCATGTCTACTGGTATATGCTCCACGCTCTGGACACTGCCTCATGCTACCTCTATGCTGAGAGAACTGACAAAATGCAAAAGTGACCAAAACATCAGCCAGAAAGGATAAGAACAGAGAAAAGGTCTGTGGTCACCACCTGCAGAAGCACTCCTTTATAGAGGGGTTGTTTTGCTAAGTGCCTCTAATTTCTACCTGTTGTCTGTTCCAGCTGCACAACAGCAAGTTAAATTGATTTACAGTGTTGCTTCCTTAATGGACAGGTTGATTTCACAGAAGTGTAGTTGACCTGTAGTTAAATTGTGTTGTTTAATTGTTCCTTTTTTTGAGCAGTGTATTTAAAATTTTTGAATGCAGTTATCATTTTTCTGCCTTTCAACAAGCATTTAGATATTTCTTTGAATAACAAACAAACCATGATCTTTCTTTGTGCAGCCTGTTGCTGCTTGTGCTATGCCTGTCATGAAAGGCTGGAACATACTCACAAACTCGGAAAAGACACGAAAGGCCAGGTAAACCTTTATAGTTTAGTGACCAACAAAAGGCATGGGAAAAACTCCAATGTATTGTAAAGTGACTTGACAATTCGTATTGGACTCTTTTATCTTCGTTAGAGAGGGAGTCATGGAGTTTCTTCTTGCAAACCATCCTTTAGACTGTCCAATCTGTGACCAGGGAGGAGAGTGTGATTTACAGGTAAGTTTTGTAGTTACAGTTTGAGCTGAATCTTGGACCCATGCTTGGGTTTGGAAATGTTGAAACCTGTTGTTTTGTAGGATCAGTCGATGATGTTCGGTTCCGACAGAAGTCGCTTTACAGAAGGAAAGAGGGCAGTGGAGGACAAGAACATTGGACCACTTATCAAAACGATCATGACCCGTTGCATTCAGTGCACACGCTGCGTACGGTCAGTTAACTTCATGAACTACTTGTTACTTGTCAGCTACTGTTTTTCAGGTTCACATACCATTATAGATTATTGGTTCTCTTATAAGCCACATGGTTCTAATAATGATGGAAATATACAAAAGTGTAGAGCATTATCAGTTCCTTTATGGTAACAAAAGTCTGATAGTCTAATAGCTACCTTGTAGTTATAAATCCACACTGGATTAAATCATTGGATTTTGTATTTCAAAGACTTCCTGAATGTAAATTGTTGGGGATTGTTGTGTTAATATTAAGTTTACATAAACTTGTTAGCTTATTGAATACAAACATTGAAATGAAAAAAATAATTGGAACATTCTCTTCTAATCTTGTTTTTTACTTTTAATGTGTATAATTTGATTGGCTTGATTTAGTCACATTTTTATTGCTTAAATGAGTTGTTCCCTGTTGGGAATTTGGTTTTTTCTATGTTTTATTGCAGTTTTGCAAGTGAGATTGCCGGTGTGGAGGATCTGGGCACAACCGGCCGTGGCAACAACATGCAGATCGGCACCTATGTAGAAAAAATGTTTATGTCCGAGTTGTCAGGCAATGTGATCGATGTTTGTCCTGTTGGAGCGCTGACTTCTAAGCCCTATGCATTCACGGCCCGACCCTGGGAGACCAGGTAAAATAAAGCATTTGAAAAGTAATTCTAGTTTTTAAATGTGGTTAATGACGTCGCTTCAAACTAAGGAGAAAGTAACAAATGTCCAAAACAGAGTCAGTATTTATTAAATTATTGAGTTGCATAAAGAAAATTGTTTATCCTGCAAAACTGTCTTCAGACAGAGTAAGACCCAAGCAGACCTTTCTATACTCTCAGTTGAAGTGCATTCTTAATCTCGAGACAATGCTTAATTGTAAAAAGCACTTGAACTTGGGATTTTAGGTGTCTATGTTATCTGATCAATATTTTTGATTTTATAAATGTTAACAGAAAGACCCAATCGATTGATGTGCTTGATGCAGTGGGTTCAAACATCGTTATAAGCACAAGAGGTGGAGAAGTTATGCGGGTTTTGCCTCGGCTCAATGAGGACGTCAATGAGGAGTGGATCTCTGATAAGACCAGGTAAGTCGCAGTCGCTTAAGCTCTGTTTAACAGTCCAACAAATATAACCGGTTGGTTTAAAGCTAAAATCAATAAAATGGTATTTGCGTTAAAGAGGGTATGGTTATTATTTTAGGCCACAATAAAAGTCACGAGTGATTGTTGTACTAAAAACATTATTTAATAGAATTAGTGAAAGATTATAAAAATGTATCATTTCATTTTCATGTCTGTTTTTTCAGGTTTGCATATGATGGACTTAAGAGACAGCGATTGACACAGCCTATGATTAAAGATGCCAGTGGTCAGCTGGTGCACACATCCTGGGAGGATGCTCTTGCCCGGGTGGCTGGTGTGGTGAGTGGTTTAACTACAGTACAGAATACATTAGGATTTCAATCTTGCAGAAATTAGATCAAATAACCATTTTATTGTAGCACCTATAAGGAGAAATTATGGGTTTGCTGGGTTCAAAAAGCTATTGAAATTAGTTTAAAAATGGTACATGAATGCATTAAAGAATGGACAAAATGTAATTTAACCTAATTACTAGAGTTATCGATGGTATTAGTATGTGGTATTAAACTGTACACTCCATGAACATCATCTTTTAGTTTATTTGCTCACAGGTAATTAATACTATTTACATGTACATTTTTGGTAATTTAGCAGACCTTTTTTCTGGATCCTAATCAACCTTTTTTTTTTAATTTTTTTTTTTATTTTTTAACTAAAAATGTTTTCACGTTTCGGTTGAAGAACCAGTCCCCAGAGTGCAAGAAAGTAGTGCCTGAAAAATATTGTAGGTAAAAAGGAGCCTGGTATTGTTCAGTAGGTCAGGGAGTAACAATGGCTCACTTGGGTTGCTTAAACACCAGATAAGCAGCAGTTCTGGATCAGCTGTAGAGGCGTGATTGTACAAGTTGGGGGACTGCATTACAGAACTTAAAGATGTTTATATCATGTATGTTATGTAGCGGCAAGTATAAGCATTGCATATGTGTTGTTTGTTTCATGTTGCTGGTTTCACGTTCTTATGTCTGAATGCTTCTCCTCAGCTCCAGGGTGTCCATGGGTCAGAAGTGGCTGCTATTGCGGGTGGAATGGTAGATGCAGAGGCTCTTTTAGCCCTTAAAGATCTGCTGAACAGACTAGACAGTGAGGTTCTTTGTACAGAAGAGATCTTCCCCATGGCAGGAGCTGGGTAATTGCTGTCTGTCCCTCTTTAAAAAATTACAGTATAATGAAATTCTTGCTCTTTCTTTTGCATATTTTGACTTTTAATTATTGTGCATTTCTTCGTACTCAGAACTGACCTGCGCTCTAATTACCTTCTGAACACTCGCATTTCCGGTATAGAGGAGTGTGATCTGCTGCTTCTGGTTGGAACAAACCCTCGCTTTGAGGCTCCTCTTTTCAACGCACGCATACGTAAGAGGTAAGTGAAGTCCATCATATCAAACTTTTAATTATATGCATCAAAAAGAAGTAAATATTTCCTTAACTTTTGCATATATAAACCCAAACTATTATAAATGTAATGGCTGGTTAATGGTAATTTTTTTTTGATTTACCCATACCCATCTTTTGACTTTTTTTCTTCTAATTAGACTCGAAGGGCAATTTTGTTTTTATGCATTATGTAAATTATTGTAAAATTCCAATTATCAGTTTTTGTTCCACTTTTTGTCCGTTATCACTTCCACTTACTGTAAAGATGGAATTTGGAGTTCTAAAATTACACACCACACAAGTACGTACTGTGTATATTCCCTTCACTCTTTTCTAATAGTCAGGACCCCAAAATTACCACCACATATTATTTTGTTGGTGCATTATTCCCATCCCAGCAGTGTGACTGTTTAAATGAAACTCCAGCATCACTGCTGCACTAAATCCCCTTCACTGCATCAGTGTCACTGTAGAACTGACACATTCCACCACCCAAATTATACCTGTTCTGTGATGGTCCTGACCAATAGAGAACAGAGAACCAACAAAAAGTCTGTTAAAGTCCACTACAGTCTGTAATTGTAAAACTACAAACTCCATTCATATGAAAAGTGGAAGAAGTGGATAATGGAGCAGAGAGTGTGTGTTCAAACTGGTCACAGTGTGTTCTGACTTGTACTTAATCATTTTTTTCCTTTTCCTAGTTGGCTCCATAATGAGTTGAAGGTTTCCATGGTTGGTCATGAAGTAGATCTTAGTTACTTTTATGATCACCTTGGTGATTCCACTCAGGTTCTGCAGGAGATCGCTGCAGGAACTCACCCTTACTGCCAGGTAAAATCTAAGTTTCGCTCACACTGGTTTTAATCATTCCTGAATAAATAACCAAGTCATTGGTCATAGTTATTATTTGTAAAGCTTTTTAAACTAAATTCAAATTTTAAATACAACAGTACACACAGAATTTAAGGTCTTGACCCTGAGATGATGGTTTTACTTAGATGCTGGCACAGGCCAAACGTCCAGTGGTGGTGGTGGGAAGCTCTTGTCTTCAGAGGGCGGATGGTGCTGCAATATTAAGTGCAGTCTCCACCATCGCTCAGAATGCACGTGCCAGCAGTGGGGTGGAGGATGGCTGGAAGATTCTCAATGTACTTCATAGGTCAGTTCAGTTTTGCTGTTTCTACGATTAATTCACGATTAACACTAAAAGCAGAAAAAAAATCCATTATTTACTGTGATGGAGAGCTTGTTTCTTAAAACTATTATTTAACCTGATTGTCAGCTGTAATATTCATATGAATTACCAATCCAGTATCCAGTGCTCCCTCTGCTGTAAATAATTCTTCCCCCCCCCCTCTTCTTTTCCCAGAGTTGCCAGTCAGGTAGCAGCACTGGATCTGGGCTATAAGCCTGGTGTTGAGGCCATAAGGAAGAATCCTCCTAAAGTACTATTCCTGCTAGGAGCTGATGCTGGCTGTATCACTCGAGCTGATCTACCCAAAGATACTTTTATTGTCTACCAGGGTCAGTACAATACGAGACTAGAAATACACACTTAAAAATATTACTTTAATCTAGGATTTTATTAAATGTGTTAATGCTATGCTTGCAGTAAATGATGTGAAAACCCCACATTACAGTCTTTTCTTATTTAGTTGCATAATAATTCGTCCTTTATGCAGGTCACCATGGCGATGTGGGAGCACCCATGGCCGATGTTATCCTTCCTGGTGCGGCGTACACAGAGAAGAATGCCACGTATGTAAACACAGAGGGCCGTGCCCAGCACACCAGAGTGGCGGTTACCCCACCTGGCATGGCACGTGAAGACTGGAAGATCCTTCGTGCAGTTTCTGAGGTGAATTCACACTCGTTTTATTACATTGAATAGGTTAGTAAAAGTTAGAACATGAACCTTTCGGGTCCAAGTTTTACCGATTTTGATACTAAACGAGGCCATTACTCTCCTCTTACTCTCATGATCTGAGTCCTGTAAGTTGTTTTAAATGATGTTTATTGGGGCAGTCGTAGGCGTGTTACAAAAAAATAAAAGAGGCGGGAAGTCATTACAGTCATAAATCTGTATAAAGAATGCATTTATAAAAATAATCCAATATTTTGGAGAAGAGGACACAGGTGTCCATAAACCTTTTGCAATATGTTGAACTTAGTGTGACCTTTAGGAGATTTTAATACATTTTTACTGTTCCTGTGTGTATCTTAGTAGTTTTTATCTAGTTTTCTAAATATCTATGCTGTTTGGAACTTTGGAATTTCTCTGAAATGTAACATGCATTATAAACAAAATGTATTATGACCTTTAAAGCCTTTTTTATGATTCAGTGTGATACGACTGATGGTGGTAACTTGAAGCTAGTACAACTGTTTCGATGATTGGTAACCGCTGTGTTTCACTAGTTGGCTGGAGTCACACTCTCCTACGACTCGCTGGATGAGGTCCGGGACCGACTGGCGGAGGTGGCTCCTAACTTGGTTCGTTACGATGACATTGAGGAAGCTAACTACTTCAGCCAAGCAAACGAGCTTGCTAAGGTCGGTCATTCTACAGAATTCCTTCCTTTATTGTTTTCTAAATGCACAGCTCTCATGTTGTATTTTCTCTTAGGCTGTAAATCAATCCCTACTTGCTGAGCCACTGGTTCCTCCTCAGCTGTCGGTGAAAGATTTCTATATGACTGGTAAATAAAACTTAGGATATTTGTATATAGCTTACACTTGGTTTTGTGGTACATATTTTTATTCGTTACATCTGATGATCTTCCTGTAGACTCCATCAGCAGGGCATCTCAAACGATGGCCAAGTGTGTGAAGGCTGTGACGGAGGGAGCGGCGGCTGTGGAAGAGCCATCCATCTGCTGAAACAAAGTCGGCTTAATTCACAAAAACCCTGCTGCCATAATTGTTCAGTAGAATTGATGTTTTCCGGCTCGTTCTGAACACCCTGGTTTGTTTTGATTCTATTTAAATGCAATTAGATGAATCTTGTGAATATTGTGTTCCCAAACTGAGATCAAGGGGGAAACTGCTTTGTTCTCTAAAGCTCATGAATAAAACTGTATAATGTCTGTCTGTCTTGTTCTCAGCAACCATACTGCTCATATGCATAGAA
Source organism: Xyliphius kryptos (assembly GCA_025769995.1). Classification (NCBI taxonomy): domain Eukaryota; kingdom Metazoa; phylum Chordata; class Actinopteri; order Siluriformes; family Aspredinidae; genus Xyliphius; species Xyliphius kryptos. Next base: position 596 of record JAOUQT010011950.1, on the reverse strand, counting down.
AAGTAAATACTGTATTAATACCAGATACATTTAATTGAAAAAAACATTGGGACATTACACTTACAGAGGCTTTTATGAATATTTGCTTCCTTCCATTTGCAGTTGTTACAGGTTTTCATTTTTTTGGAAAAATTTTAAATTATGTCTGGAGATTCTTGCCTATTTATTCAGAAAGAGTCTCAATCTCCATTCTAGATCATTTCAAAGGTGTGCAGTGAGGTTGAGGTCAGGGTTCTGTGTGGGTTTTCATACACTAGACTGATCCACTGATATATTTAAGGACCTTGCTTTGTGCAGTTGGGGATAGTCAATTACTTTTTCCAAATTGCCCAATAAGGTTGGAAGTATACAGTTGTTTGATGCTTGATGTACACTTGTGGCAATGGGACTAAAGAAATTCTGAGTTACATGCTTAATGTGGGGCGGCACGGTTGCTTAGTGGTTAGCACATTCGCCACTGGGGATTCCCGGTTCAAATCCCAATCTGAGTGGGGTTTGCATGTTCTCCCAATGTCTGTGTGGGTTTCCTTCAGTTTTCTCCCACATTCCAAAAACATGAAGTCAAATTGAATGCTCTAAATTGCCTTGTATAGTGT
>JAOUQT010011931.1:0-12148 GCA_025769995.1 Xyliphius kryptos | reverse complement strand
AAAGTAAAATATAGCAAAACATAAAACAAAATCAGAAATAAAAATTTAATTTAAAATAGTTGGCACAGTGGCCAAGTGATTAGCACATTACCCTCGCCACACTGGGGAGTCCCGGTTTGAGTCCCAATCTGGGTGGAGCTTCCATGTTCTCCCCGTGTTCGCATTTCCTCCCACAGTCCAAAAACATGGATTCATGGTAAATTGGCCGATCGAATTTGCTCCTATAGTCTGTGTGTGTGTGTGAGTGAGTGTGTGCCCATCGATGGATTGGCGCCCTGTCCTGAGTGTATTTGCCCAGCACCCGGGGCGTTCTCTCTTGAATAGGCATAGGGAACCTCATCGAGACCCTCGTAGAGGATTAAACGAAAGATAATGAATAAATGAATGAATAATTATAAAAGCTTGAGTTCAGGCTTACTTGAAACCAACTAAACAAAATCAGTATCACTAAAAGGATTCAAATGCCCAAACAAATTATTGAGTTTTTAATTTTTTTTTCTAGTGTGGGAGATGATTTTAGGTGAAGTGGAAGAATGGACCGAGACGATGCGATACGATACGATAGCAGCCAATCAACCAACAAAATAAGGTTCAGCCACCATTATCCTGCATGCCCTCATAAACGGAATCCTCATAAGCCCTCATAAGTGGAACCTACTGTGAAACTTTACAGGAGATGAGGAACAGTACAAAGACAACAAACCCCTTTCATGTTTACTATATGGACAAAAGTATAAGGATACCTACACTTCACAAGCACATGAACATTTATAACATCCCATTCTGAGTGGGTCCTTCTGTTTTACAGGCTTTCTTTAGAATTTTGTAGCATTTCTGTTTTTCCATATGTGTAAGACCTGGCTCTTTGTTCCATGGGAACAAGTTATGTTCTCCTAACAGCTTTACTCACAGACAATGAAGAAAGATTTTGATAATTTACGTGACGTGTTCACATTACTTTTTATTTTTTACATTTGTCTCAGAAACTTACTGGTCAATAGTTATTTTATTTCAGCGGAACCTCTGAGAAACAAGAGAAATCCATGATTTACAGTAAATCCCCATATAGACGTAGTTTGTAAGTTCCAACTGGATTGAGCTTTTGATCGTCTTCGGTCTTCTTTTCTTGTGGTTCAATGACTGGATTAGTTGTTGGAATCCAATCTGGCTGTTTACTGACGACATAGACATCTCACAGACTCCATAATCCTATTGAAGGTTTATTAAAACTAATCTCGTGCAGAATATTACAATAAATGAGCTCTTGAACAAAAGGCTTCCTGCTCTAGAACAAAGCAAGCCCCGCGCACAACACATCATGGAACATGTCAAAGAGCTTTTTGGTTTTTAAATGTCCTGTGTCCCTAAAATGAATATTGTAGCTTGTTGGTTGAAGTGCAGAGTCATCAGTCTGACCATTAGGGATTGATTCCCCATGTCCCATTCATCCATCCATCCATCCATCCATCCATTATCTTCTGCTTAATTCTGTACTAGGGTTGCGGGTATTGCCCATCCAGCGAAGAAAGTTTTAGGCACTGGGTAGATACACCCAGGACAGGGTGCGAATCCACAGCTGGGCCACACTCACTCACATAGACACACACACACTATATATGGGCGTTTTAGTGCTGCCAATTTGTCTTAAATCTGTTTTTGGACTGTGGGCGGAAACCAGAGAACCCGGAGGAAACCCACACAGACGTGGGAACAACATGGAAACTCCACCCAGATCTGGATCTCCAGCACGTATAGGCGTATGAGCTAACCACTAAGCCACCGTGCCGCCTGAAACCCCATATCTACGATGAATTACCAGTATGTATCTTTGATCAAGTACCCTAACCCTCTTTAATCCAGAGGTGCCTTTTAAAAGCCAATGTTGTTTTCTGACTCTGGTATTATGTTGAGGTCCCTGCATCCACAAAGTGTCCATCCTTTCAAATATTATTCGCAATGGGTTTGGTGTGGGATGCAGCTAATCACAAAAATACAGAACTGATTTCTGAACTTCGGAGCCGTTGGAGCTGTATTACACAATTTAACCTTGGAACATAGAATGCAGTTTGAAGACAGAGCTGCATGGTGAGAACCTAAGAGTAATTACAGATGACTGTGAGCAGACAGATCATTGCTGATAAATGTGTGTCGGCGTGCAGTTCAGTACTGTTTTAGCCATTCGTCTTGGTCTTTATCTGTGTTTCATCACTGTAGGCCTTGAATCCTCCTCCGCAGTAACAACCTCCCCGTATTTTCCCTCTGCAAAATCAAATAGAGGCATCAGTCCCAAACTCGCGTTCATTAATCAGAGCGGCTCGCTTCCTCTGGAGAAGATACCACACAAGCACATTTATATACAGAAGAAATTAAACATTATGCATCCGTCTCTGCAGCAGTTCTCGCTAAAGTGGGTTAAACTGTGACTAATTCTTCCCTTCTGTTATACAGCCCACACACACAGGTACAGCCATATAAACTTTCCAGCTTGTTCTGATGTCCAGATTAGGTGCTTGACAGGTTCAAGGTAGAATGGAAATTCACATAGTTGAGAAATTTGGTCTATCCACAATGACAGCTGTGTGGATGCACCTGTTGTCCATGGTCCCAAGCAATAAGCCCTGGAACATAGCAGGATTTTGGTGATAGTGATATACAACTTTGATATAAGTAAGGATCTGTCGGCATCCTGTCTTGTGTTGTCTTAATCCTTTTTCTGGTCACTGTAGATGTCTTTTGATGTCGGGTACTTGGTAAAGATGACCACCCAGGACAGGGCGCCAATCCATCGCTGGGCACTCACCCACACACACACACACACACACACACACACACACACACACACACACACACACACACACACACACAAAGTTTGGTAAAATTAATTACACATTATTTGAGATGTGACTTTTCTAATAGGTTGATTAATTAAAGAATCAAGTGAATCATAAGCATGTGCACATGCACACACACACACACACACACACACACACACACACACACACACTATATAGGGGCAATTTAGAGCCGCCAATTTGCCTTTATGTTTTTAGACTGTGTGAGGAAATCAGAGAACCTATAGAAAACCCACACATACATGGGCAAGACATGGAAAATCCACCCAGATCAGGACTCAAACCTGGATCCTGAATGCAGATCCCCATTTTTCACTCCAGTAAAGAATTTGGTCCATTCTTTTTAAAAAAATAAAAAAACATTGTGAAAACAAATGTAATATACTTTTATTTAGCAACAACATTGGAATGTGGAATCACTCAATTTAGAGGAAAAAGTATGGAGTCAAATTAAAGGTAAAAAATAAGGACACACCCAGTCAATTTCCTTTCCCTAAATGGACACCTGCCACAGATTAGATCTGCTCATTAGTCTGCAGTTAAAAACACCTGCAGTCATGACACCTTTGAGAGCTGCTGGACGAAGTGAAGTGACAAGGACCATGGCTCCAACAAGAGAAATGTCTCTTGAAACAAAAGAGAGGATTGTGAAACTTTTCAAGCATGGTTGCTAAATATGTTATCTTCAGTGATGAGTCAAGAATCTGCGTTAGACAAGGTGATGATGCTGGTCATCACCAAGTCCATGCCTCAGAGAGCTGTTATAAAAGCCAAACAGGGTACAACTAAATGCTCGTGATGTATTTTGAATGTTCTTTTGTTTATCTGTTTTTCATGATTCCATATTTGTTTCCTCAGAATTTAGTGATTCCATATTTTTTCCTCTGTGCTTGGTCATTTCTTTGAGTGTTCTCGAAAGCCAACAAGTTGCACTTTGGAATGACCTTATTTTTGTATCACGGTTTAGATCTGAGTTTGTTCTACAGAATGAAATGTCTGAATGAGTGCTCATCCAAGACTGGTGATTCCATACTTTTTTTTCCTGGGGTTGTAGTTGAGGTCAGAACACAGTGTTACATACAAAATCCCTGGAGCAATGAGGGCTAGGGGCCTTGCTCAAGCACCCATATTGGTAACTTCAGTCATCCTGGGGTTTGAACCCACAACCCTGAATTTGCTAGCTCAACACCGAGCTACCTCACCCTGCGCCTTTTTTATGTCTGTAGGATGTGATGTCTTTGATGGCACTGCTGCCCGTTAGTAGGAGATTTTGTGGCCTATAACCAGTACAGTTGTAGTTGATGTTGCGAGTTGCGTACTATCAGAGGTCCTCCACATTTAACTTACCTGTGCAGTGAAACGCACATACAGTACAGTCCTAAAGCTTGGCATTCAATGAGTTTTTTTCTTTTTTGTTTCCATGTCTATTTACATTATAGATTCTCACTGAAGGCATCAAAAGTATGAATGAACATATGTGGAGAGATGTATTTAACAAAAAGAGGTGCAATAACTGAAAACATGTTTTATATTCTAGTGTCTTAAAAACAGCCACCCTTTGCTCTGAATACTGCTTTGCACACTGTTGGCATTCTCTCAATGAGCTTCAAGAGGTAGTCGCCTGAAATGGTTTTCAGGTGTGCCTGTAAGGGTTAATTAGTATAATAAATAAGAATGCCAATAGTGTGCCAAGCATTAGTTACAGCAAAGGGTCGCTATTTTGAAGAAACTACAATATAAAACACATTTTCAATTATTTCACCTTTTTTTTTGAGTACATAACTCCACATGTGTTAATTCATAGTTTTGATGCCTTCATTGAGAATCTACAAAGTAAATAGTCGTGAAAATACTGAAAGCACATTTAAAGAGAAGGTGTGTCCAAACGTTTGGCCTGTACTGTATGCCTGGGGTAGTGGACAGCCTTGAACACAGAGCAATTGGGGTTAGGTGCCTGGCCCAAGAACACTTCAGCCCTAGTACTTAAATGAAGTGGGAATAGAACAGAGGACCTTTAGGTCACAATGCTGGTTCCTTAACCACAGTTTTTTTATTACAGTATAAGTCTACTCCTGTGTTCTTGTCTGTAGTTGGATCTGGTATCACAACCTTCCACCACACACCATGAGTGTTACACACACTGCAGCATTTACATCAATCTTCCCGGCAATAGGATCAAACCGTATTTTTTAAAACCCAGTTGGATTTAAAACTCCCCCTCGTTACCCTGTCATTCCCTCCAGCCAAACTAATTTCATCATTTGTTGGAGTGCTTACTTCTACAGTCCATCATGGTGAGCGCTGACAGGAGAGCACGTCGCTGATATTTACTTAATCTAAAAGCAATCGCCTTGCTGTCTCCCTCTGTATTTCCCAGCTGGAAGGCTGAACATGTTCCAACCTGTTGTTCTGTCCCATGTCCCTGCATGCAGTCGATACTAATGTGACTAGTGGCAGATCTCACTGAGCTATCGATTCCAGTCAGGAGGCATAAGTGAAAAACAAAAACACACTGTTTGTTTCATCGCCTGGCTTCATGTGAGAGGCGACCATGTGTCACCTGGCTTAATGTAAATGAAGGAACCATTCATCTACTATCTTCCACTTAATCCTGTACTAAAGTTGTGGGATTTTCCCCATGCCCATCCAGGGGAGAATGTTTCGGGCAGATACACCAAGGACAAGGTGCCAGTCCATTGCTGGGCACACTTTTACTCACTCAGACAACTACATGGACACAGGGAGAATATGGAAACTCCACCCAGATTAGGATTCAAACCTGGATCCCCAGTGCTAGGAGGAACTTTATTTATTCAGGCCACACCCTCAGGATGTGATTACACATTTTACACCCATGGGAGCTTTTATGTCACTCCGTCACAGTGACTCTAGTAGAGAATAAACCATAAGATAATAAGACGAGACCCACTTAATCCAGCCCCCTGTAGCAAAGAAGGCTAAGGGCTTTGATCAAGGACACACATTGTTAAGTTCAGTGGACTTGGGATACGTACCCGCATCCTTCAGATTGATAATCCAACACATTAAGGTCAGACATTGATGTTGTGGCGACTGGCTCACAAGCTATGATCTAGTTTATACCAAAAGTGTTGGACAAGGTTGATGTAAGGGTTCTGGGCAATTTCTTCCTCACTAAACTCATCCAACCATGTAATTATACCTTTTTTAGCACAAAATGTTCTGGCAAAGATGGATGCAAACAGGAAATGGGATAGATTGAAACATCTGAATTCCATGGAAAGTAGGTGTGTCTCCATATTTTACCCCATATAATTATGCTTGTATTAAAATACACAAAATGTATTACTTTTGTTTAAATAGATCGTGGAAACTGTTCTTTGATCAATATTTTTGCTTTTTATTACGAAAACTACAACTCCCAGTCTACCTCTGAGGCCATGTACCAATGAGACTCAAAGAGGGACATCTGCTCCTGCTTCTATATAAGGAAGGCTGGAAAAGGTTGGTCTTCCTTTATTGTTGTTATGCTGCCACTTAAGCAAGATTTTTGGGAAATGTTTTTGGGAAAGAGGGACCCCATGAAATCAGTATGTCTTTATTGTCATTGCCCCTGGTATAACAAAATATAGTATAGTAGTTGCCTTATAAACTGTAGAAAGCTCTGTTATTATTGTATGTTGTTGAGAAAATGTTTAATTTTATTAAACATGCTGACCTACATTATAAAAACCTTCACCATGTAACTCACGCATCAGAAACATTGCATTGTTAACTGGACAGAATATCCAATGGTCAGGCATGACTAAAGGGATAGTAAACACACATTATAAGGGGAATAAAACTCTTAAATTACCACTTCAGCACTCCCTACCCCCCACGTCACACAGTGAAGGACTAAATTTGTCAAGCTGAGATTTTTTAAAACATCTCATTATATAACTGAATTTAAGGGAGAGGGGCCACTGTAGATCGATCGAGGGTCAATCCATGATGAATGAGGCTGCATTTAACTAATTTCGCCCCAAGACTGATTACTCTGCTCTGAAATCAGCCACCGCTGCCTCTGTGTGTCTGAATATAACCCGTCCCACGTTCTTTCATCCTTCTTCTTCACTCGGACAGAGCGGTCTGATAGTCATTGTTATAAATTTGGCTCAATTTATTTGATCTGATCAATCTGGTTGATGTTACATGGATTTTCTGCCCTTTTCATGTTCAACACAGTGTGAATGAAGGGGACGGGGCTCCGATTCGATCAGGGAGCTGTAACTAATGTGCCTATATTTGTTCTTTAGATGGTAAAAGGCCATAAAATCATAAGCTGTTCTACACGATCAGCTATGATTTTAATTACTGATATATGGTATGACTGTGAATGGCCTCCATATATGGTGCTAAAGCCACAATACCCAATGCCTTGTGAGGCAGTAGTAGGGGAAATCTCATGGGGGGTGGGGGGAATCAATGTTGGGGCGGGGTGCAGAGTGGGATAAAGGATGGCAACTAGGTCAAACTGACATGTCCAGCTTTGCAGGGTTCTGATGCTCAGATGAACTCATTAGAAGTTAATTAATCAAGTCCATTGATCCAGTGTCACATTTCTCTGCTTTTGGCCCTGGGAGGAACCGCTCAGGTTCGTCTACAATAGGTTTCCGAGACTCATGATTCCTCTGATGCTCTCAAGCCACAGCAACAAGCCACAGAGTCCAAAGCATATCAGCATTTGCTAAATTATAACATTTTGCTATATAATGTAAGATGGGTATGTAACAAGATACACTATCTTTTTCACACCTCTTTAAAATATACACTAACATCACAGGTATTCCTTTGTATAGTGTTTCGTCCATGCAGAAATAAATCCGCTGTGGCCAGACGAGAGAGAGAGAGAAAGAGAGAGAGATCATTGGTCAAAATGATGAAGGTGTTTAATATCAGAAATGCACAGGAGTGCAGTGAACTGTGAAATATGTTTGTGTCCCATTTCGACCAAGTGCCAGTGAGCGGCGGTGGTAGTTCGTCTTCATCGTCAAACCCACTCCATCACGTGATCTCCTTAGACATGCAAAGTGAACTCAGTGAAAGCTAAATGCTCCTGGGGCATGAAATAGAGTCTATGAAATATAATGATTAATTCAACCTCATATTCTTTTTCCAAGTTTTTTTAAGCAAAAATCATATAGTGGGCTACAATGAAAACTGGAATGCAAAAGAATCTGAATTAGTTTGGAATATTTACTGTGACTGGAAAAGCAGGTCGAGGCCAGATGCCCAAGGGAAAAACCTTAAAACCCAGTAATTCACTTATATAGTCTTCCTGCTTACCTGACAAAATACAAAAAAAGAGGCATTCATAAGCAATGTAGGTATAGAATAAGCGGAGAGTAATAACAAAAATGGAGAGGCATAACCATAGAAGTCTACATTGAAGTCTAAGTGAAGAAGCTACAATATAAGTGGAAAAGCTACTGCATGAGTGGAAAGGCTACGGTAAAAACACAGCGGCTATAGCATAGACTGAGACGCTACCGTAAAAGCATAAAGGCTAAAGCAAAAGCAGAAAAGCTACAGCATAAGCGGAGTGGCTATAGCAAAAGCAGAGAGGCTACAGCAGCAGCAAAAAGGCTCATAAGCGAATAGGCTACAACATAAACAGAAAAGCTACAGCATTAGCAGAGTGGCTAAAGCAGAAACAGAAAGGCTGTAGCATAAGTGGAGAGACAGTGTAGCTATTCCATTAGCAGTTAGCAGTAATATAGCTACAACATGAGAAGTCAGGCTAAATAAATAGAGCTGTGTATCCCCACTGGAGAACATGCTAACACAGCAGATGAGTTCTGAGTCATTCAGAATGTCTTTGAGGCAATCATTTAAATTCAAGCGCTTCACTCATCATATTTATTGTCTTTTGTTAATAATACACAACAGAAACATGGGGCATTTAGTGTTTGGGATTTTGCATGCATGAGGAGTCATGTATAAAATGGCTGGATTGATCCACTGTGTCTGTGTGAAAGCAATCCTATAAAAACGATGATGCTCTTTCGCCAAATGAGTTTGGAATCAATAATGAGTGTGAGCTCAAGCATTTGGGCCAACACCCTCTTAGTCTAGACAGCAATAGTGAATCAGTGAATCGCAAGCGCTCCTCTTTAACCAGGCGCCCGGACCGCGGCGCTTTATTACAGATTGTAAATGCTAATGTAATGATGGCATCTGTTTCACCAAGTGATGTTTAATTCCGTTTTCTACGATGGTATCTGTTATTATCCAGTCAAATGGAGTGCGCAAGGATACAGCTGGATGAAACAAGTTCCACTGCACATGAAAGAAAACATATAAGGTGGTGAACATATTTATTCACCACAGAATCAAATATTTGGAAGATGGGCACAGCTAGCATGACGCCAAATATCAAACAAATTTAAAACACAAAGAAGAGGCTGTAAAAAGCTATTTTCTAACTTGTTTTTGTTGTGGAAAGCAGCCTGTGTGCGTGTGTGTGTACCAAAACAAAAGTCTGTCCAAAGTACTCGGCACTCTGAAACACATTTCATTCTATCTGTGCCGCTTCTTTAACCCACAGTTAAGGACCCATTATGAGGAGACATGGAGGAGGCCGAGTTGATTTATCAAGCTAGTTGAGGCGACAGTCAAGGCCGCGTTTAGCAGATGGTAATGACTCAGGAGCTAGCGCGAGGCGAGCGTGCGGTTATCCGCGGATGAATTAAGTGGTAAAAGACAAAAGCTGGATTTGTTCTTGTGTGTAAACTTTAGCCCGACGCTCTGTGTAGTTCGTGGAATTATGCACAAAAAAAGAAAAGCAAAAGAAAAAGTTTAGCCAGTCAAAGAGTCTGTCTAGATGAGTCTAATGAAAAGATGACTCATCGTCTCACGATAGGTGGCGGAGACCCGGAAGAAAGCACACTAGCCTTTGAAGGCTTTCCTGTGAGGTGCAGCCAATTAAAAATGTGCTTTGAGAGAAAGAGCAAGCGAGAGAGTTGAAGCGAAAGAGTGAGAATAGTTTTTAAGTCTAATCAATGTAGACTTGCTTTAAATGTAGTTGATCAGAATAGACACGCTTGATCTGTGGTTGCTCCTCTGATATCAATGAGCTTCTCAGTGAAGCGCACTCCGTATACAGGTGTAGTTTTAGATATATAATCTTTTATAATACAGTAGAACAGAGGGCTGCAAATTCAGAAGAATTAGTCATGTACATACCGTACACTTTGTGAGACAAGACTGTTTTAATTTGATGTAAATTAGTTATAACTTTATTTCCTGGAGCTATTCAAGATTTCCCATCTAATCATGAAGATCGCAGCAGCACTGAGATAATTAGGCTATACATTTATCTGTTTCATCTATGGACTTGTCAGTCCCCAGTACTGAGTGCATGTAAATTCCAAGCTCCTGAGCGTCGAGGCTGGGACACTGCATACATTGAGTTTTTCCTAAGGGATGTGTCTGCATGTATTTTGTTTGTATGTCCTATTCCTTCATGGTTTGTGCCTCTACCACACGTTGGGATAGAGGAAGAGGTTTACATAGTGTTGCCACATGACTATGGCAAGGACGGAGGCAGGACACATCTACCATAATGCTCCACCTTATAGGTGTAAAAACCAGAGACAGTGGGTCATCTGTTGCTGCACAGTGCCCTAATTCTTAATCCCCACTCACAGGATGCCGCATGGAGGATGCTAAATGCAGGAGCTGTTCGGTTGACAGATTCTTCTCAATCCAGCAGTGACATTGAGGTGTTTAGAAACCCCAGCATTTAAAAAAAAAACCTCCAGCAATGATAATGTAGGCTTTTAACTTAACTGTGGGATTTTACAGCTCTGCCAACAACGAAATAGGTAAACATAAAAAAACAAACATGGCTTATTAACTCCATGTGGCGTAAGTGGAACAGTGTGTGAACTCAGTTTGTACCTCGTGAAAGGCTTATTAATGAGCTCATGGGTCAGAGCCGAGAGACATTGTGTGCGGAAGTAAAGAGCCAGGATTGAGAGACGTTGCACAAAATTAGCATATTACTTTAAAACCAACATGGCATTTTTAAAATGAACAGTAATTCAATTTTCATTAGGATTTCGTGCTCTGGCTTCATCCAACACGCCACTGAAACTTCTTTCTGTCAATCCAAGGAGTCATTAAGTGTAAATTAAGAACCTCATGTTTTACATCACTGGAACTCAGTCGATACTCAAAGGAGGCTTTTTCTAATACACAAATAAAGAGTATCAGGAACGAGCAAAACCTTTAACATCAGGATCTGGTTTATTGTTGCTGAGAAAGTCCCCAAACCGAGTGGTCACACAGCGGGACAAGACAAGGAGCGACAAGACGAGGAGTTACAGAGAAACAGCATATAGCTTTACTGCTTAATTAACAGTAACAGTAACAAATATGGGTGTGCTGAGGACTAGAGTATGACTCATCACACACAGGGACAGAATCTGATGTTTTCATATGTGTACATTATTTCATTTGTACTGGTTCCTCTGAATTGCATGGTGGTTTGAGTCTTAATGCTATGTCTTAAAACATGGAAGACGATACGATAAAATATGTTATACAATATAAGATGAAATGATAAGAAGTTACAATACAATAGGTGATTGAAATCATAATGCTAACATGGTAGATTGGTGATATGATACAATATGATGTGATGTACACTGAGGTACGATATATGATGTACAAACCGATTCAACAAGATAAAATACAATAAAAATATATGATACAATACGTTAGGTAGATATGACACAGTATGGGATATGATAAGTTAAGCGCTAATTCTCACTCTATTATATTCACCAAGTGGAAATGGTGGAACAACCTCCCCAACACAATCCATAAGGCTGACTCACTCAGCATCTTCAAAAAAACTACTCCAAACACACCTCTTCCACTAACACTTGCTTTTAAAAAATTGATTAAAAATACACCCAGATCTAATAATGCACAGGTTGCTACTATAGTGTTTTCTCCTAAACTACTGATTTGTGTTGTTACCTCATTTGCAAGTCGCTTTGGATAAATGTGTCTGCTAAATGACAATGTAAAGTATGTAATGTTAAAAATATACAGTGAGAATAATACATATATGATACGATATGATAAAAAATAATGTAAAAAATCTGAAATTTTTCTGTTCATATGTTTCACAGTACCATAACTACATACATAATTATGTCTGTGCTTGTCAGACATTTGATGATTATTCCGATCAGTCGTAGCCGACTCTCGGTCACTTCATGAATCGTGATTCACGAAGTATTTTGGCAAGTATAGTGGAGTAG
>JAOUQT010011925.1:0-12148 GCA_025769995.1 Xyliphius kryptos | reverse complement strand
ATATTAACTGCTCAACAAAATAAGGGGGACACTAAAATAAGATCTCAGTGAATAAAATATTTCAGGTTAAAAATTATTTGGTAGATAGTGGAAATCATTGAAAACAAAAGAACATGAAATAAAAAATGTAAATAAAAATTATTATCCCATGGAGGTCTGGATTTTGAATCATACTCAAATGGAAAAACAAATTACAGGCTGATCCAACTTCCTCAAGACAAGTTAAAATAAAGCTCAGTAGTGTGTGTGGCCTCCTACATTGCTGTATGACCGCCCTACATCGCTGGGCATGCTGCTGATGAGGCGGTGGATGTTCTCGCCTACGGCTCCCGCCATGACTCCTGGTGTACTGGCCTGTCTCCTGGTATCTACTCCATGCTCTGGACACTGTGCTGACTGACACAGCAAACCTTTCTGCCACAGCTCACATTGATGTGCCATCCTGAAAAAGCTGCACTACCTGAGCGACTTCCCTTACTCTCTATGGTGAGAGAACTGACAAAATACAAAAGTGATCACAACGTCAGCCAGAAAGGATAAAAACAGAGAAAAGGTCAGTGGTCACCACCTGCAGAACCACTCCTTTATAGGGGTTGTCTTGCTACTAATTTTTACCTGTTGTCTGTTCCATTTGCACAACAGCAAGTGAATTTGATTGTTTCAAGCTCTGGGTAATTTACCTTGAATTTATGTATTTGGTCTGTGGGAGGAAACCGGAGAACTCAGTGGAAACCCAGGGGAGAACATGGAAACTGATGTGCTAACCAGTAACCAGTAAGCCCCTGTGCCGCCCTATACATGTAATCAAGAAGAAATGGGCAGTCACAAGCCATCTAACAAAGCTGAACTGCTTAATATTTTTTGTGCCCAAAAGACTGTGGAAAGACTTTTTGTGAAAGGCTGGTGTACAGCATGCCAAGACGCATAAAAGCTGTGATTAAAAATCATGCCTATTCCTCCAAAGATTGATTTCTGAACTCTTCCTGAGTTAAAACATTAGTATTGTTCATTCTAAATGAATATGAAATAGTTTTCTTTGCATTATTTGAGGTCTAAATGCACGGCATCTTTTTCGTTATAGTGACCATTTCTCATTTTCATGTTGTCAGTAGTTTATAGAATAAAAGAACATATGCATATAAATAGTAAAATTGAAGAAACGGATAAGTTTGCAGTGGTCTCCTGATTTTTTCCCAAAGCTGTATATTTTAGTAAAGTGTGACGCAAACAGCGGAATCTCCTGAAATCAGTTACAAAACTCAAATTGGAGAATCGACTCTTTCGTGACCGCGGTTTTATGCTGTGAGTTGTTCAGGAAAAAAAGTATCGGTTCGTGTTCTCACATCCCTTGCGAGATCATGACTGTAGAGCAGAGAGTAGCTTAGTGCTAACGCTGCTAGCGGTGGTCTTTAAAGTCAGACATTTGTAATTATATGACATGCTAAATGATGCTTTCGGAAGGACGAGATGACAGTCACTGAAAAGGTGTGCACCGGCTATTTTCGGTAAGACGCAATAAATTCGTTAGCATATTTAAGTCATTGATTGTAGCTATAGCTTGCTGCATTACCTCGGCTTTATCTCAATTCGAGTGTCCTGGTATATCTAGGGCCATAGACGTAAGCGACTAACATAACGGCTGTAATATAGCACACCTACGAAGGCCGTGTGAAGGCATTCGGGATACAACTCAATATTCTGCCGTATCTTTTTCATTTAATCAGACAAAAACGATTTACATTTGGGTTTTAATTTTGTTTACATGGATGTATTACTTAAAATTAAACATGTAATTCATATCCCACAAACACTAGTATTTAAAGGACTTATTGGCTAATTAGCCGGCACAGCTGGTAACACACAATCCGTATGTGCTCAGGTCCAGCGTGTCAGATTACAATTGAATGTGTTATAATTACTTTTTCATGTATGCTTACAAAAGAAAATATGTTTTTAGCTTTAAAAAAAGAGATTTTATTAATCAGTTAATTTATTAATGCTCGAATGGCTTCTTTATCTCTCAATGGCATTTTCAGGATTTGAAACATGATCTATCTTGGAAATCCCTTATGTTCAGTGTAAAATAAATAATTATGTATAATAATAATAATAATAATAATAATAAAAAGCAATAAGGTAGGAAAGGGTATGCATTATTGTGAGTAAATCACAGGAAAGAGGGATTGTTACTCTTTCCCTTAATTTTCTCATAATAATACACAACATTGCTTTTATAAAAATGGGTACAAACACACTATAATACAAAAATGTTTGATTTATAAATGCATTTATTGAAAGCAAAATCGTTAA
This sequence comes from Xyliphius kryptos, assembly GCA_025769995.1. Classification (NCBI taxonomy): domain Eukaryota; kingdom Metazoa; phylum Chordata; class Actinopteri; order Siluriformes; family Aspredinidae; genus Xyliphius; species Xyliphius kryptos. Next base: position 9,838 of record JAOUQT010011925.1, on the reverse strand, counting down.
TAATGATATGGTCTTCCGTGACTTGACTAGTCAGTTTTTAAAGTGAATTCTGATCGCTGAGTAACATGTTTCTGGTTTCTCTAACAATCGAATACTGCCATCTGGTAGCCACATTACAGAATGCAGTTTATGAAAAAAACCAGTCTGGAAAATAATGCATTGTATACCACACAGTGAAGCAGTCAGAGGTGTGTGTTATTGTTTATAATATCACGGCTGGATTAACGGCTCAACCAGTCAAATTTAAGGACCCAAAGGACCTGATCTGAAGCATCAGCAGTTGTCTGGCTTACAGGTTCAAAATAGCTAGAATGAAACAACTTTCTTTAGAGACAGGTCAGTCCATTATTGTGTTAAGAAATGCGAGATATTGCCAAGAAATTTAAAAAAATCTTGCCACGCTGTTAACTACCCCATTGAAGAGTGACACCTACTGGCTCCAACAAGTATAGAAAAGTGCAAGAAGATAAATATCATAGAGTGTACAGTTAATGCCATCTGTCTAGTATGGTGAAAGCAGCGTGATGGTCTGGGGATGCTTTGGAGGTGGTGAAATAGATTTATACAGGGTAGAAGGAATCGTAAAGAAAGAAGCCTACCACAATATTTTGCAACGCCATGCCACACCTTGTGGACAGTGCTTGATTGGGGCCAGTTTCATCCTAAAGAATAATAACACCAAACACACCTCCAAATTGTGTCGGCAATATTTAAGAAATAAGGAGTCAACCGGAATTCTAACTGTAATGGAGTAGCCAGCACAGTCTCCGGATCTAAACCCTATTGAGCTGTTGTGGGAGCAGCTTGAGCGTATGGTATGGAGGAAGACTGGATCGAGTCCAATCCATTTTGTGGGAGATGCTACAGGAAGCATGGGGTGAGATCACATCAGATTACCATGAAAAGTTTTCAGCTAGAAGGCATAGAGTCTGTCAGGTTGTAATTGCTGCAAAAGGTGGCTTCTTTGATGAAGGCAAAAGTTTAAATAAACAGTCATCATTTTCATTAAAATCAATATGTATTACTCTGAAAATGTCTACATGTCCTGTTTATTTGCTTTAATTCATCATCTTCAGTGTGTTTCCATTGAAAATGTATCGATGCATCAAATCACCAGCTGTAAAGTTGATGCCTCGATTCAAATTGATTAATATAACCTTAATATATACACATCTTCTGCCTCGGCAGGAAGGGGTGTGCGAGCCTGCTGTTGTAACCGGCTGCGTGCAGCAAACGACCGCCACCGTGGAAGAAAACAGCAGCTCATGGCAGCAGGCCTACACCAACTCGGGCTACGGCCCGTCTCTGTCACCCAACCACCTGTGCAAGGCCTGTGGGGAGCAGCTGGAGGCGGCGGTGAGGGTAAGCCTTATTGTAGAACTACCCAGCACTGATCTCATAGCAGCCACGTTGTAGGTTGTATTAAAATGTTGCATGTTTGTGCCACTGACCTGTGACTCTCCACTGACAGCATGTGTGTGCAGACTGCAAGAAACAGTTCTGCAGCCGTTGCTGGACGCAGCCGGAGCTCAGGCCTGGGCTGTGCCACACCTGCCGGCGCTTCGCAGGGACGCACTTCGAGCGCACGGAGCTGATGCGTCTGAAGGTGAAAGAGCTGCGCGACTATCTGCACCTTCATGACATTCCGACTCAAATGTGCCGTGAGAAGGAGGAGCTGGTGGAGCTGGTGCTGGACCAGCACACGCCCAGCAGCAGCAGTAACGGGAGCAGCGACGGCAGCAGTCACTTCGTCTCCCAGACGGCTGATCCAGACGTATCAGGGTCCCACGCGCCATCCTCCCAGGCAGCGGAGGAACCAGATTCACTTACTGAGGAGGAGGAGGGTGAAGATGAGGATGAAGAAGAAGAAGATGAGGAGGAGGAGGTGAAATAGTATAGAATTTTCCTATGCTCGTGTAAGTTTTTAGGCCAATCTCTAGTGACAGTTATATTAAAATCACCCAAATTCTGCTTTACGTGGCCTCCTACACCCATTAGACATGTCGGGCCGAACAATGAGCACCGTGTAGTACCACTGAAGTAACAGGCTTTATTGCTAACACAGCACACAATTACATCACGGTCACACCAGCACCCATACAACTGTTGCCGTCTTTTCCTCTCCACCAGTTCTGTTGTCGGTCTCTCCGTAGCGTGCAATGTCACAGCTTATGAAGCAGCACATGGTCATTAGACAAAGCCGTTTCACTGGTCAGTGCCTGTTAGTCAGCAATCAAATACCACTTTCTAGTGGCCAGGTGTAATAATATTTATAATAGTGGCTATAATGCTGCCTATTACCGGCTATTATTGCTTTAGTATCTGTGTTGCTATTATGAAACAGCTGGGTGTGTTTGCATGTCCTGACCGAGCGGTTTTCTTTAAATCAGTCCTCAGAGAGCGAGGAGACACAGGCACACAGTCGCAAGGCCTCGCTGTCTGACCTTACCAGCGTGGGGGACATCGAGGGGCTCAGCGTACGGCAGCTGAAGGAAATTTTGTCGCAAAATTTTGTCACCTACCAGGGGTGCTGTGAAAAGTGGGAGCTGATGGAGCGCGTCACGCGACTCTTTAATGACCAGAAGGACCATCACAACTTGGGTGAGTCTTTGACAGTGTTAATGACAGCAACCTGTAAATGTATAAAGCGGAATTAAACCATTGTGCGTGTGTGTGTGTGTATATGTGTGTGTGTATAGCTGAACCAGCTGAGCCCAGCGGCCAGGAGGAGAACCTATGTAAGATCTGCATGGACTCTCCCATCGACTGTGTGCTGCTGGAGTGCGGCCACATGGTCACCTGTAGCAAGTGCGGCAAGAGGATGAGTGAGTGCCCCATCTGCAGACAGTACGTGGTACGGGCCGTGCACGTCTTTAGATCCTGAACCCGGAGTGCCGGCTCTTCGGTCCTTTAATACCCGCTTACATTCCGTCTACAGTCCTGTGTGGAATCGCTAAGAGTCGTGAGGCTTCATCCACATTTTTACTTTGTATTTTTTTTTTTACTGGGGTTGTCACAGAGATGAGAGTAGGAATGAACCCCTCTGAACAAACTGGTAAAACAACATTATAACACATAACAAGGAAGCCATTGATCAGATCACCTCATGTGTGTAATGACCGAGCCATTTAAACTACAACTTGTGACCAATCCGATGTTGTTTTTAAAAACATAGACCTCTATCTTTACTTGTTGAAACCATACTGAATGCTTGAATCAGGGCTCTAATCATTAACACTACAAACTAAAGCCACTAAATTCAACAGATCACCAATATTTACTACAGTATTTTTCAAATTCTGGTCCTGCTGTCCCGATGCCCTGCGCCTTTGTGTTTGACACACTGTTCTACTAATCAAAATATTAACAGCTCATTTGGGAGTTAATGTTTGTGTTAAACCAGGGACAGCACTGAAAAGTGGCAGACTGTGGAATGTAGGACCAGGTTTGACTAGTTTGGAGTGCAGAAAATTAGAACTTCTGTACACAGATGTTAATAGTGACATTCTGATAAGCGTGTGATTTTTAAAACAACAGTATGTCAGTTTTGCAAACCATGGTGCTTATTGTTGATTGTAGAACTGAGCTAAACCTTTAATGTCTTTTCCTAATATTTGGACCAATTTTATCACAATTCAGTAATGCGGTGCTCAAGGATTTTAAATTCTTTTAGCAACTCATGCACTGTTCTTGTAATTGCATACTTCGACCAGAGAGGGCAGCAAATCACTGAAATCCGTAAGCTTTACTTTCAAGAAAAATAATCTAAATCATTGTGAATCAAAGACTGTGTTATAAAACATGAATTAAGAGTTAAGAAATATAAGCCTGTTAAGACCATCACAGCCCAGGTGTTATTTAGGTGGTGGACCGTTATCAGGACTGTTGTGGTTTATACCTGGCAATTGGGTACAAATAGTTTAAACATATCTAATCTAACACCCTTTATTTATTATAATTAATATACCACATTATTTCTGTTATTAGAACACAAGTTTATTTCTTTGGGTCATTTAGTGGATGCTTTGATCCAAAGTGATTTGCAAATGTCCCAACTTGGATGGGGTCAGAAAACACTGCTAGAATAATGAGGGTTCAAGCCTTTCTCAAGGACCCGTCAGTGAACTTGACGTTTGAGCCTACCACCATCAGATTTAAATCCCCACACCATTAACCACAGAGCGACCACACCATTGTGCCTCGTTTTTGCATGTTAGCACCACGCAGACATGCTGCTGTTACTCCAGTGTTGAAAATGGTCCTTTACCTAAACAGATGTGGTCCTTTGTGATGATGTATCTTAATGTAAATAACCTGTTGTACAGACACAGCACCTATATTAGTTAATCGCGCACTTATTTGAATGACAGTGAGTTTAGAAGTATAATACCTAGTATTAAAAACAAAATATATAAAGACCTGATTAAAAAATTTGGAAAATAAATAGTAGGACCCCCTGCCCCTGAACCTTCCATAGTTTGAGCAACAGCCGTTCAGATAGACTGCGTTTGACTTTGTTTTTGTTTGATACACTGTGGATGGCAGCTTATTAGTGTCTAGGGCAGTTTACTTATAGCTATGCATCGACCTTTCTAACTGCAGTTGAGGAGAAACCGCTCTGTAGGCTGCATGTGCATGTCAGTAATAAGGTGCTATGTTTAGGATACGGAGCGTTTCCCCCAAAATGCTTCTCGTAAGACTTATAGAACAAACTCAACAAAATGTGTCCTGGATGACAGTTAGTTTTTTTGTATATTCAACTGTTTGTTATTGGCAGACATTCCAATTTCCTTTTCATCCTGCTACGGGGGGTCCATGCCCTCACTCTGAATTGGAGTATGTCAATCCCCTTTCACCCGTCTGGCTACATCGTGTCACCTTGTGTGCAAAGTGTTGGGAGGAGATACCCTCGGCCTCCACTGTTGCCAACTTAATGTCTTTTCAGACCCTTTAGCAACTTATTTTCTTGAAAAGTGACCAGTGACGACTCCAATGACTTTTTCTGGTGTTATTAGAGACTTTTAAACTTTTGGAGATGCAAGTGTTCTTCAGTTTCTGTCCTAAGCAAACACATTCAGAGCTCAAAGAGAACCGCATTGCTCCACATCCAAACTGCAACTAAACCCCTAATGACAGAGCGGGATGTAAATACAGGGTGGCTCACAACAAAGCAGCCCGTCTCATATATCCAGATTTATGAGGGCTATATTTTGTCTTAGAATATAAAATACTGTGTTTATATAATTTCTTTGTTTTATTTTCAATTTTAAAAATTAACTGGATTAACATGGATTCAAATTGAAAACAAATTTTTAATATATTTCTTTGTATTCTGTAAAAGTGGATTGTGACATGGCGATGAGAAAATGCCGGTTTTGGGCTGCCCCATAGTCTAGACAATGCTTTAGGGTCATTAATTTATTTTAAGAAAGTGATGGCTTATTTTAAAGGCAAAGAAATCAACAGAAGTTTTTCACTTTTTTTATCTTACAATGTTATTCCTCCATCCCGCATATATACTATTATGCAAATTAAGTGATGATGTCATTTAGCAACTTCTAGGGACAGGGACAGCCAATAGTTACTTTCCTTACTAAAAAGTTGGTAACAGTGCCATCCTCCCAATTCAAATGAGGTGCCTGGATATATGAGGCCACCACTTTTTGTGGACCACCCTGTATGATTACTTATTCTCTTGTTTTCTCTTCAAGAAGATTATCCTAATTTAGGTCATGGGAGGTGCTAGATCTTATCTCAGACCTCAGTGGGTGAAAGCTAGGGAAACACACTGGACAAGTCACCAAGACACACAACTAAGTGGGCATTTTCCTCCATCTTGACTTCAGCCAGAGGTTGTTCATGCCACAGACTTAATGCTTTCTGGAATTTTCCATGTCTTCCGTTAATTGCTCACTGCCGTAACACTAGCCTCCTCTGTGAGTCACGTGGTGCTCTTATTACTGCCCACACATCCCCTTACCCAACGCTGACAGTTCATACTGATGCACTGTACTGTAAATAATCTGTAATGAGTTTCTTCGTTAACCGTGGATAATGCAGCCTCAACAAAACGTTACATTAAGGGTCACTTTCTTTATCAGTTCGCGTTCTGTAGGTTACGAATGTATTGCATTGTTAATTGTCCTGGTATGGCGTCGCTTCGAAGCACCTGAGACGAATGTAGTTTTGTGAATGTCTCATTTTGCAGAGTCACTCTCGTCGAAAAATGAAGAGACTTTTGCACCACTGTTCAAATGATCATTGATCACTTTGATTAAAAAACAGTTTGGCGTTTTAGAAACGCCTGGAGAACGCATGGCTGAGGTTTACTTATCAGTTGGTTGCTTGGTTACGGAAATTACAACTCAGTTGAATGGAATCAAAGGAGAAGGCAAACCTGATCACAGAAAAAGAGTGTTTCAATATTTTGTGAACCTTTGTTTTTTCCCCCCGTCCACTTCCAAATTTGAGGCTAACATGTTCCTTTGGGGTTTTGGTCTCAGTGTTGAGGTTCGAAGGATCCTCAGTGGTGCCAATGCCAAATGTAAATGCAGCAAAATTGAAAAGAGATTTACTTGGTATCTAATAAGTATCTGTCTGAACGTCTCCACATATCTACATGTTTAAAATGTATGGAACTTCAGAGAGCCTTTCCACCTGATTTCAAAACTGATTCCTTCCCATTTGACAGCAGAAGCTTTAGAAAGGGGTTCCAGTTTTTATAAAGCAATAAGGCATGAGAGGACGGGCATTATTGTGAATAAACCATGGGAAATATTCGAATGAAAGTAAGCCTTAGTAAAAGCTTTACTAGACAAACTGTCTCTGCATGTCTTCATGTCCCAAATTTATATACATCGGTATAAACATCAGGATCATTTACTGAACATACTCAAACATCCTGCTAACATTTGTTCTTACTTATTCAGATCTGTCATTTTCTAACATTTGCCAAACTAACACTATTGCCAACTAAGTGATTTTGTCACTATAGTGAGTGGCTTTTCAGACCCTCTAGCATCTTATTTTTTTGAAAAGCGACTAGCGACAAATCCAGCGAATTTTTGTGGTGTTATGGTAAACTGTTGGAGACTTACATGTTCTTCAGTTTTAGTCCGGGAGCCCCATTGCACAACACTCAGTGCTCAGAGAGATCCGCAGCGCCGCTCCACCATGTCCATCCAGAGGAGACCGTCTCAGGTGCTGGGCAGATACACCCAGGACAGGGCGCCAATCTATTGCTGGGCACACACTCACTCACACAAACACACTACATGGGGAAATTTAGAGCATTCAGTTTACCTTGAATACATGATTCTAGATTGTGGAAGGAAACCAGAGAACCCGAAGGAAACCCACACGGTCACCCAGATCGGGATTCGAACTGGAAATCCCCAGCGCTAAGAGGAGAATATGCTAATCACTAAGCCACCATGCCACCCCTAGTTCTATTAAATTGTTTTTTTTTTTTTACTCACTTTTTTCTGCCCCACAATATTTATTACTTAAACACGCAAATGGACCATTATGCAAATTATGTCATCCACCAACTTTTAGAAAAGCCAATAGCTACTTTCCTTGGTAAAAAGTTGGCAACAGTGCAAAATGGTGGTGCAGAAGGTCCTGGGAATGATTCCTACCATAATGGACAGACAAGTTCCACATAGTGGGAAGTTCCTGCCCACATCTATGTGAATTTTCCCACTGTCCACCTCAAAGAGCCTGCATTGGCACGAGTGATGCCGTTCCTATTCCACATTATTTCAAGAGGCTTCAAAGTTTTTGTTTTCAGTTTCATTAAGTGACACAGTGAGCTGGTGGTTAATGATAGGACATCCAATTAAAACAACAGCCTTATAAAAACAGGACTGGCAGTTTTAATACCATCCTCCTGTGTGAAGCAGATCAAAGTTGTGCACTGTAAACAGAACCTCCAGGGTCGATCAGTCAGTCAGGTGTCTCGACGTGTATGTCTGTGCCACGTCGCATCGTTCTAAGTGGATGCCTAAACGTTGTTATTGTGAATCTAAATGTAAACCAAATTGTGAGAATAAAAAAGAACTGACGCTGTTAAAAAAAAGTTAAAACGGTGAAATGTTTTAGTAAAAAAATTAAGTGATATAACTGTGATTCAGTTTTTGCAACTTTCTTAGTAAACGCTATATATGGAATGCAATGAGAATCAAAAAGATCTTATTGAAAGTGTTCAGAATCTAAGTTTAACGGGAAGAAGGTTAAACAGCTGCTGTCCTTAATGCTGAAAATGAAATGATGGATGTTGAAAAGTGTTGCACACGAGTCGCTGAATATGTGTATATGCTACCATACGGTTTAATTCTACATGTGTGTGCTTATGTGTACAAAAAAATGGTTTGAACTGACCCAGATTCAGTCTGTGTTGGTTGTGTTGTTCTTCCCTGACCATATAACTCGCATGTGAACTCCACTGTGTTTGTCATAGAGCTGAATGTGCTGAATGCTGATTTATTCTACAGACTACTGAACTCCTGTTTATAATAACATGAAATAATATATTTTTAGAATTTTGTTACTACACACTGTTGTTCTTGTGAAAATATTTGGTTGGAGAGTTTTGTATCAATAAACAAAACTATGATTAATTTAATCTGATTGTGCTCTTTACCTTTTCACCAGTAGAGGGAGACATTGAAGCATTCATTCATTCATTCATTATCTTCTGCCTAATCCTCTAGGAAGTTCGCCAGGGGTTCCCCGTGCCCATCTAGAGGAGAATGTCTCAGGCGCTGGGCAGATACACCCAGGAAATGGTGCCTCACACACACTATACAGGGCAATATAGAGCCTTCAATTAACCTTGAATATATGTTTTTGGACTGAGGAAGGAACCCGGAGGAAACCTACACAGACAAAGGGAGATCATGGAAACTCCACCCAGCTAGGATTTAAATCGGGAATCCCCAACTCTGAGAGGTGAATATGCTACCACTTAGATCACTTTTGGAGGTATGTAGGCAGGTAGATACTGAAATTTGTGCACCCTTTAATAGAATATGTAGAATAGAATGCCTTTATTGTCATTTTACACAAGAACAATAAGATTAAAAAAAAAAAATACCACTTTCAAGTGCAAACGTATGTGAAAAATATGTTGGGTGGAATAATAATATCTGGGTGGAATTTCCATGTTTTCCTCCAAGTTCTCCGGTTTCTTCCCACAAAAACGTGGATTCAAGGTAAATTAAAGGCTCTAAATTGCCCCATATAGTGTGTGAGTAAGTGCGCCCAGTGATAGATTGGCACCCTGTCCTGAGTGTACCTGCCCACTGCTCTGGGCATGTGTGCTCACTTCACCAGTGTGTGTAAATGTGTGTGTTTCAATGCACAGATGGGTTAAATGTGGAGGGCAGATTCCTCTGTGTTTAAAAAGCACAGTAGACAAATAGATCACTATCACTTACAGGGGTTGGACAAGGAAACTAAAATACCCGTCATTTTAGTGTAGGAGGTTTCATGGCTAAATTGGAGCAGCCTGATGGCCAATCTTTATTTAATGCACATTGTATCAGTAAGAGCAGAATGTGTAGGTTCAATTAGCAGTGTAAGAGCTCAAAATATTGCAATACACACAACATTATTGGTGACATACCAGGGTCCAAAAGACTGGTTTGATGAACATGAAAGTGAAGTTGAACATCTCTCATGGTCTGCACACTCACCAGATCTAAATATTATTGAGCCAATTTGGGGTGTTTTGAAGGAGCGAGTCGGGAAATGTTTTTCTCCACCAGCATCACGTAGTGACCTGGCCACTATCCTGCAAGAAGAATGGCTTAAAATCCCTCGGACCACTGTGCAA
>JAOUQT010011918.1:0-12148 GCA_025769995.1 Xyliphius kryptos | reverse complement strand
ATGCGTTTAAAAAGGATGATTGACGGTCTCTTGCGTTTCGGAGACAGATTTGCATGTGAACTTCAAGTTAAGAAGAACTTACCGAGTTACAAATGGGTCAGACTACTCTTAGATTTACGAACAACTTTAAGTACTACGTTAGTTACGAAGGCTTTCGAGAAACGTTCGTAATTTTAAGTGTTCTTAAGTATGAAGTTACGAAGTACTTAGCGTTATGAACGTTTTGGGAAACGCACCCCTGATTGGTACCACCTCTTCATTTCTGGTTATTACTGACCACAAAAATCTCCAGTATATCAAGGGTGCTTGCAAAGATTTGGAGGGCCTCAGGCCCAACCACTGCTCTGTCGCGTTAGTATGTGTACCCCCTATTTTTCAGACCTGAATTATTATATGGGCTACTTTATTGTGTAATGGGCATTCGGGTGTAGCGTGTACCATCCAAATTATTAGAATAAAGTAGTAGTGGGAATCTCATAACAAGGACACGCATAATTTCATGTGATCGTGTTCCATTTGCACGGCATGCCTAAAACTCTGCCGATGGGCAAGTTAGTACCGCTGCCTGTTCCTGCTCGTTCATGGTCGCATTACTAACCACTCTATACACAATATTTTAAGTACTATATTTCATCGAAACACAGAAGAGACAGAGATGAATATTTTAGTTATACAGCATAAAAACCAGCATGATTTTACAGAATAATCCTTTAATACTGTATGTTTTAAACCTTAAAAAATGTGAACATTTAAGGTTAGGACTCAAAAAAGTCACATTAGGAAGGAAATAAATATTTACAATTTCTATTACATTTCTGTATCTTTATTAATAGATTTTTGTCCACATGAGAGAAACAGGCCACAGAAACCTGTACACTCTGAAATCCTTTAATGACCTGAAACAGGCCGTGTCATTATGTGTAAAAAACAGCAAACTTCTTTTTATGATGCTGAGAATGTAGTCTGTGATGTCGTCATATGTTTTTTTCTAAAGAAAACAAGTTTAAGATAGGATCAGTTAATCCTTACATGCTGCTTTTATTTAAAAGGGTATAAACAGGCTTAAAAGAAACAGGCTAATATGTCATGAAACCGTATCATTATCTCTTGTGTAGTCAGAAAATAAGATCGTGTCAGAGAACCATACCAAATACCAAGTCATCTTTCTTCGATTCTACAAGAATTAAATGCAAGGTTACACCAAAAAACATATACCAACATAATACACTATATCACACAGTGATGAAAAAAGGGCGGGCAGGTAAGCATCCACATAATTAACAATTACATTTTTCAACAGTCTTTTTGTAAGCTTTCCATCTGCGTTTGTTTTTTTTGGTAGGGACAGGACAACCACATAACAGTGGGGGTGGATTTATGTACTGTACAATTCTTGGCCTTGCCAGCATTTTCTATAGAGTAGGTTTTCATACGGTATAGGCTGGCTTTGCTCTCACAACAGCCCATGGAGCTTAGCATAATACATGCATCTTTTCTAAAGGCTTTGGTAAAAATGACATAGAGAAAGGGATTAGCACAAGAGTTAATAGGATAAAAAAGCACCAGGAGGATCTTGGAGTTGGTAACTGTAATGAGGGGCATCTTGAAAGCAGCAGATATAGCAAAGAATGAGATCGGTGCCATGCACAGAAAGTCAGTAAAGATAAGCACTGCCATGCGTTTGGCAAGTTTAGCATCAGCGGCTCGGCCAGGCACCTGTGGATGACGCACAGCCACATAAATTCGCATGTAACAGCCACAGATGACCAAAAAGGCACTAACATTAAAAAGCAGCAGTAAAATAACATAGGCCTGGGATTGAGGTGTTTCAATATCCATAGGAAGGCACATACTTACTTTGCTGTAATTGCTAATACCTAGTAATGGAAGCAAGGCCATGAGCACACAAAGCAACCACCCAGCAGCCATGACAGCTGCAGCTTGGGGTAGAGCAAGTCGACACTCCAGGCGCATCGCATGGGTGATAGTGTACCAGCGTTCCATGGTGATTGTAGTCAGTGTGTAGACAGATAGTTCACCCCCAAAGACAGAGAGGAACCCCGCAATCCTGCAGCCTGCCCCAGTCTGCCACTCAATGGCATGCTGGCTGTAGTGTCCCCGTGTTCTAAGGTCTACAATTGCAATCATAAGGAGGTACACACCGATGCAAAAGTCGGCAAAAGCCAGGTGACACATAAGGAAACGTGGTACAGTCAGCTTACAACGGCTTGCAAGAAATACAAGAAGGACAGTCAGGTTGCCAACAATAGCCAGAATGTTGATGAACCAGATTGCTACACGAAGGAACCCAAACCCAGCAATGTCCTCGCAGGGATTAAAGGCATCTGCCTCTGGGCTGCACTGGAGAACTGGCCGTTTAAAACAGAAGTCCAGGTACTCTAAATCCATACTGCCAAAGGAAGTTTCATCAGAAAGTTCCTCCAGGGCATCAGTCAAAAGAGGAAAATCCATTTTATTGGACTTGGTGGCTGCAGTCTTGCCTGTGCTTCTAAATGTATTCATAAAAACAAAACTGTTATTATTAAATAGTAATACTGTGATAAATTTATAAACCAAAGTACAGGGCCCTAGAATTATGAATGCATGAAAGAATTCTGTTACCTTTAATGGTTTTCATCTCTGTACATATACAATACATTGTAATAACTATGTAAGCCGAAAGAATTTTGTTTCCAAATAATGCTGTAAAGTTAGACTAGACAATATCTAGCTAGCTATATGCACAACTTGGCCTGTATATTAAATATAAAGTATTCATACTAAGGCAATTATTATTTAAACCTAACCAGTGTAAAGGGTGCAGAAAATCAATGTACACATTCATTTGTTAAGATGGTTTCCATATCACTAAAAGCCATTTTTTGTCAGATAAGTTTTTAGTATTTTAGTTAATTTAAGGTCACGAATTATTAGTAACCTATATTTTACAATTCAATTTGAGAAACCTTTCAAAACATTTTTTCTTGATATTTATTCTTCTAGCTAAATTTAATACAATTCAATGAATAGCCTACTTTATTTAAAATATACTTTACAAGAAATATGAAAAAAAACCACTTTGCTTTTTTGTCATGTGAACACTTTTGATTAAGAAACAGAACAAAAACAAAACAAGTCTTTAATAGTTAACAACGGTTTCAATCTGTATTTCAGTTGCAGGTTATCAGTTATATTAAGTTAATATTTATGTTGCAAATCAAAGCAAGTTTTTTGTAGTAAATCCACTCTGTTATTTATGTATTTGTTTTTTGTCCTGTATCCTGTTTTTATTTGTCTTGTTTAGGTGCACCCCCAGTCTGGCTAAACTTTTAAAAATATGTTCATTATGCAGGGAGGTGTACACCTTTGTGTAGGTAAAAAGATGGTTTTGAGACATCACCTTTAAAAGCTTCATGCAGTACCCTCTGGTCTATGCCAATTTGTATAGTTAATCAGGGGTTCACATTACAGCAAGACAATAACCAAAACAGAGGACAAATACATGGTAGACTTTAAAGAGTGGAAATACTTGCATTAAACAGAAGAAAAATAACCTAAGCAGCACATTTGTTGGAAATTGCAATAAAGTTGGGGAGTCTTGTCAAAACAATATCTAAATTTTACTGTAGAAAAAGTAAAATAAACTGTGGAAATATGAATAATATGAAAAATATTTAAACTTACTTGGCTAAGAAACTTTGATCATCGCAGTACGAAGAGCCATTTCTTGGTCCAGAAAATGGATTTTCTCTGATATGGATGATACAATAATTATAGTGTAATTAATAATTATCTTTTCATGGTTTAACATATATCAGTTAAACTTAAAAAGTGTTTGGAATTTAGGTTAATGTAATTAATTAAAGCTTTAATAGTTAAAATGAGCTATTGTTAGTTGATCAACAGTTGACTGGATTTAGATAACAATGATGGGACAATTACATTAGCATATAGAGATCCTATATTGGCTGACAGGTAAGTAGATCAAGATACACTTAAGGACAAATATAGCATAAGTAAATAAAACAACAAAACCTGTACATGTCCCAGCTAAGTAAAGCACAGCAGTGGCTTGGATATGTAAGATGAGCTTCTCTCAAACTTTCCAAGCTCTTTAAAGGGGGGAGCCTCTTCAGTAAAAAGGCTGAACGAGCCACCAGTATGAGGACCGATTGCAAACCATTATTGGGTAACGTCTCCAGAGCAGTGGACGACACATCTCTATAAAATTATCATTGATTTAGAAAAGTGAAAAAGAAAAGAAAACAGTGTCAAATTATATATTAAAGGTTGAAACTAATCCACCCAAACTCATATAAATAAATAACCACATGGATAATATGCATGCACTAAATACAGTGTGGGAAACTACATTGTCAGGTTTGGTATATAAGAATTACAGCAAATTACGCACAATACAGCAGGACCAAAGGCTCCTTCAAATGCTTCCCTGTGAATTTTTTGCAGGTTTCGATTGTTCTTTAGTATTCTGGAAAATAAAATAAACAGAATAAACATTTTTGCTAAACTAAAAAATTCATTCCAGTAGCTATAAGGTAAATAAATATAGAAATCAGACAATATTTACAGTTTATCCAGTTTTGTTCCATTGAAGGCGTTGTTGTGTATTACTCTAAAGCCATTGTTATAGAGGTTCCTAAGAATTATATGCATTAGGAGAAAGCATAGTTGAGTAAATGGAATGTTGTTTATTCTTGTACATATTTTGTAAAATGTAAATGTCCATGACAACTTAATTAATATTCAAAATGATCTATTACAAATGACTACATCATAATCATTAAATGGTTGATGATTAATAAGATACTCACATGGTTATGTCTTCAGATGTCATTCCAATAAAGGCATTAGATGGAATTGACTGCAGGTGAAGGTTATCACAAATATCACTAAAAACAATTAATTGCAGTCATTCTTACAGTGCAATAGACTACATATTTGTGTGTGTGTGTGTGTGTGTGTGTGTGTGTGTGTGTGTGTGTGTGTGTGTGTGTGTGTGTAGTTGTGAAATAAGACTGTCAACTTTGCAAAACTTACAGGATGAAATCAGCTTCAAGTGAAGAGATAGATGTCAGATCAGGAAACATGTTTATGCCAGTGTTGGCAATGCTCCTGCAGTAATGAAATAAATTTTTAACTTGAATCTCCAAATCAATTTGCAATCTAATCTAACAATTTAAAATCATATTATCGGCTTGTTGGTCAAGCTAAAAGCCTCATGTATTCAAAAACAATACATTGGCAAAATTAAAATTTTAAAGGACAATATAAATTACGATGACAAATTCATCTCAAGTTGCATTAAACAGGTTTAACTATACCCATGTGTTGTCTGCTTAACCCGATCAAGGTTGTAAACATTGAATATGCCAATACATTACTCATAAGGTGAAAGGTGAGTGAAATATTCTTGACAGGTTTCTAAACCACAATATGGTACATGCAAAAACATAGTCACACCTAAGGGCATTTTACACTTAATTTTTTTTTGTTTCATTGCAGCCATTAATTAAAATACAAAAAGTTCATTTGATTTTTCGTTAGGGTACACTCCGCACACTTTCTTGACAGAAAAAAACTGAAATTGTTAGGGCTCTTGGATCCTCCCGCACACAAAGCTCTGGCACTAGATGCAAAGTTACAGAGCTTTGGTGTGGCTGTCCTTTATCCAGGAGGCCCTAATCAGGGCTAACTTGCTACAGCTGCAGCTTCCTTATTTAAGGAGCCACTTGGCAGCTGGTCTCTGCGGCAGTCTTGCATTTTGGTGACTGTATTGTTCCACTAGCATCCCAGGGTTAGAGGATACGACTGGGCCCGTTCAGAGAAGTCAGCCGTGGTACCGTCAGGAGACGGGAGGTATTTTAGTACTTCGTAGAGAAAGTTGTGTTCTCTCCTGACTGCCGAGACGTCATTAACCTCTGACCTACTTCTACATTTTTATGTTTCTCCCTGTGTTGTAAGAAAGAATAAATATTTTGTTCGTCTGCATCTTTGTGTCCTCCGCTCTTACCTCATAACAGTAGACATTTATTAAAGAAAAAATGAAATATCACATGATCATAAGTATTTAGACCCTTTGCTCAGTATTGCGCAGTAATAGCAGAAGCACCTTTTTGGGCTAGTACAGCCATGAGTCTAATTTGGAATGATGCAACAAGTTTTTCACAACTGGATCTGGGGGTCCTTTGCCATTTTTCCATGCAGATCCTCTCCAGTTCCGTCAGGTTGAATGGTGGACAGCCATTTTAGGTGTCTCCAGAGATGCTAAATTGGGTTAAGGTCAGGGCTCTGGCTGGGCCAATCAAGAATGATCACAGAGTTGTTCCAACACCACTTTTGTTATTATAGATGTGTGCTTATAGTCATTGTCTTGTTGGAAGGTAAGTTTTTGGCCCAGTCTGAGCTCCTGAGCGCTCTGCAAGAGGTTTTCTTCCATGATATCTCTGTATTTGGCCTCATTCAACTTTTCTTTAATTTCAACCAGTCAGTCTGTCCCAGCAGCTGAAAAACATCCTCATAGTATGATGCTGCCACTATTGTGTTTCTCTGTTAAGGTTGTATTTGGCAGGTAAACCAGTGCCTGGTTTTGTCCACAGGTACCGCTTAGAATTAATGCCAATTGTTC
This sequence comes from Xyliphius kryptos, assembly GCA_025769995.1. NCBI lineage: Eukaryota > Metazoa > Chordata > Actinopteri > Siluriformes > Aspredinidae > Xyliphius > Xyliphius kryptos. The sequence goes on along the minus strand of JAOUQT010011918.1, from coordinate 5,502 downwards.
AATCTTTGTCTCATCAGACCAGAGAATCTTTTTTCTCATAGTCTGGGAGTCCTTTGTGTGTTTTTTTTTTTTTGGCAAACTCTATGCTGGCTTTATGGCCTTGCACTGGGGGAGAGGCTTCCATCAGTCCATTCTGCCATAAAGCCCCAACTGGTGGAGGGCTGCAGTGACAGTTGACTTTGTGGAATGTTTTCCCTACTGCATCTCTGGAGTTCAGCCACAGTGATTTTTGGGTTCTTTTTGGGTTCACAATTATTTCTCGGAGTTCCTTGTGCAGTTCCTTTAACCTCATAATTCTCAATTGCTCTGACACTGTGAGTTTTAAGGTCTTTTATAGACAGGTGTGTGCCTTTCCTAATTAAGTCCAATCATTTTAATTAAAAACAGCTGGACTCCAATTAAAAAGTACAACTATTTCAAAGAGGATCAGAATATATGGACAGCATGTGATTTAAATGAGTGCACTGCAAAGAGTCTGAATACTTATGATCATGTGCTATTTCAGTTGTTAATTTTAAATAAATTTGCCAAAATGTCTGCATTTCTGTTTTTTACTATCAAGATGTGATGTTGAGTGTACATTAATGAGAAATAAAATGAACCTTTTTTTTAATTTAATTTAATTTAAGGCTGCAATTAAACAAAGACTTGCTCCAGTCCACAAAGTTATTTGTGATTTCTTTGTACTCACTGTCATTACCATCTGTGATGTATACAACTGCTCCCTGTCATTTCACTAACTCTGATATAATCCAGTTCAATGAAATACAAAATTTAATGGTTGCCACCACAATTGCTGACTCTTAAATGTAAAACATTTTAGTTATTAAAACAATGAAAAACAAGTTGCTCACAGATATCGCAGTTTGGGCAGATGGTTGAAGGCCTTTTGGGAGATGTGAACCAGACTACGGGTGTTTTGAATTGATCTATAAATAAAGTATACAAACACATTTTAGACCTGACAATTTTAAAATAAAAATTTTATGAGGAATGCACTCACTAATTTAAAGCATATGCAATGTTAGTAGTTATTTATTAGTCCAATAATAAATGGTGTACTGTACCACACAATAAAGATATTTTTACTTTCATGCTCTAACTACATTCAGCAGAAGCACATTTTTAATATATCAAAAAAAATATTAAGGTAAGTCTTACATTTCTGAGAGGTTTTGGAGGTTGTTAAAGGCTTGACTCTCTATAGTTTCCAGGGTGACACTTTGCGCTATTTCTCTGAAGTAAGACAGAGTTTTAAAACAATACATGTTGTACATTGATACACTCATCCCTCCCAAAATTTTAATTACTGTAAATTGAAACAGTTTAAAATTACATTTTAAATACATTTACACATCGATTATACTGTATGATATAGTTTTGAATATGAGACTGTTGCCAATCTTTATGAACAATTTCTTCTATTTTTGATTAATGATGTTGACATGATGGTAAAGTTTGGTGTTACCAGACCCAGGCAATACTTAACAGAAAACCATAAGACAAATATAATACTTCAAGAACAATTATTTAAATGAAAAAAAAAATATATATATATATAAAATACCTCAGGGCATGCACACATCTTATGTACCACACATCACCTGTGTTAAGGCAGTAGGGAAAGCCCCTGTCCACCATAGTTGTTCAAAACAAGTTACTGTCCTCTGAGTACCTACTTAACCTACCAGCAAATTTAGCATCTTGCTGCATACTGCCTGCTTTTCCATTCAGCAAGCACCACTTTGGTGCCAACAGATGCCCAGAGTGGCAACATGCTGTGTGCTGACCCAGCCCCCTAAGCAACATGGCCAGTAAGAGAGGTACTATGTGCTCCATGCTGGCAGCAATAATTAATTGCAGTTACAACCACTGCTAAAGGAAATCATGTCTGCAACATACTTTTAAGTGAAAATGTATATTGTACAGCTGATGCATTTTGACCTAGATCTCAGTAATCAATTATCCATAATGTTAAGAATACAGAATATGTTTCTTGATATAACTGGCACTAAAACCTTCATCTGTAATTGTAAGACATTAAATAAGTATTTACATTTAAACATCACATCTTGCACCTTTGTGCTAAAAAGAGACTGCTAAAAGAGACTCACATTCTTTTGACACCTTTCAGTCCGTCAAAGCTGTGGCTTAGTATGCTTCTCAGGTGAATATAATTCAGAACTCTAAAAGAAAAAATAATATCAAAATGCAATATGCATAAAATCAGTACTAGCTGAATATCTTTTTTTGTCATTGCAGATAATGAAGTCATGTTTAAAAAGGACTGAAATGTAAAAATCCAAATTTACAATATATCTCTGTAAGGCAACATATCAATTACATTAATTCAATTTATCATTGCTGTTTTCACAATCTTTAATTTTCAATTAGTGTCCAAACTCATAACAGTAAGTGAATAGCCACATATGATGGATTGATGACCTGTACGGAGGGTTTCCGCAACACTATCCATAATTAATCAAGTCATAAGTCATAACTAAAGTACATTGTTTTGTTGAAAGTAAAGAGACAAACTTTTTCATTCACAAATCCTCAGTCATCAACATACCCAAAGTGCCATAAAAAATAATATCACACCATAAATCCAACCTAACCTGTTAACAACAGACAGGAGGTGTTTATTTACTCATGTTACTTCAGATCCTGATCCTCCCATTTGTGTAATGCAAATCTCTATTTTCTATTTTCAAAGCTCTGTTATAAGTAGATGTTCTAAATCTCATCTTAGAGAGATTTACATTACATTTAGTCATGAGGGTTCAGGGCATTGCTCAATGTACCCACATTGATAATTTCAGTAGGCCTGGGATTTGAACTCACAACCTTTTGATTGCTAGTCCAACACCTAACCTCTGAGCTACCACCTCCTTAGATTAAACCTCAATTTAGATGGTAAGGCACAAATGACATGAAGTTGGCTTTGTGTTACCTTAAACATGAAGCTGGCAAACAACATCACCAGCAAAATAGTAGCATGCTTTATGTTAGTGTTACTTCATTCATTTGTACAGTATGACAGAAATTCATGTAACAAAGAAATAAGCACAGTGACTACAGAATGTGTTTGATATGCTAACCACCATGTTCAAATGTTAAGGATATTCCTTTCACAAATTACTGTTGAACTTTTACCAAGATATCAGGATAAATTCTAAAATCAACAATTTTGACTTTAAGATAAACAACATTTACAAAGTAAACAAAGGCCCTGACATGACCCCAGCAATAAAAATTGATTTGGAGAACTTTAAGCTCTTCAACTAGTTTACTTTGGCGAAAACTGTACATCAAAGTAGTTTTTGACAACACAATCATAATGAGGTGTGGCACCATTCATTTATTCATTATCTTCCGCTTAATCCTCTATGAGTGTCAGAGAGGGGTTTCCCATCACAACCAGGGAAAAACATCTCGTGCAAATTCACCCAGGACAGCGCCAATCCATTGCTGGGCACACACTTACTCACTCACTCAAACACACACCAACACATACACAGTCTATAAAGGGCAATTTAGAGCAGCCAATTAACCTTGAATCCATGCTTTTGACTGTGGTAAAAAACGGAGAACCTGGAGGAAACCCACACTGACACGGGGAGAACATAGACACTCCACCCATATTGGGATTTGAACAGGGAATTCCCAGAGCTGAAAGGCGAACGTGCTAACCACTAAGCTGGTGTGGCACCATCTCGCTGGAAAAATCTAAGTATTGTTGTGTCTTCTGACAACAATATAGTAAACACATTAAACATTTTGTTATAGTCTTCACCTAATGTACAATCAGTAAAGAGAAGTCCAGGTACTTGTATTTTGAATTTTACAAGAATTCTAAAAACTAGCCTGTGGGCGATGAGAGACCTGTTTTCGAGGCATTGGTTGAAATCTTTTGCAATGACACATGCTTATTTTAGCAATTATGATCTCAGTAATGATTGTATATTATCAAATATCTGCTTGCTATAAATGAATGTGACCTGCAAAAGTAAACAAGTAAATTTCGTGCTGAAGTTAGTGCAAGTAAATATATGCATAAATTAGTGGTAATAAATCACAAATCAAACATTATTACCTGGATATTGTTTTTCATTTTACATAATGAATATAAGGTTCTAGTTTTTGTTTAATTTGCTCTTAATAAAATTTTTATTGTATTTGTTTTTTTTTTTCCTTTCTTTAACTAAATTTTTGTAGTATAATTTAATAAACCTGTTTCTTTTACTATGACAAATTAGAGTGGCAGTTTTTGTTAAAGGAGATTGCACCATTACAGCTTTTTACATGAAATACTTCTTTAAGCATATCATTTAATAGTATGGTGCCCTTGACAGACTCAAGCTGTTATCAAGGCTCAAGGTTTTTAGGTGTATCAGTGTGAGATGATGATTTAAAGGCTTCAAGGACATTAAGCACAAACATTCCTCATACTCACCAGGCAGTTATTTTATTACTTTGATAACAAGCCTGAGTCTAAAGCCAGCCATAGAAACATTCATGTTTGTCAAAACAACTTGACCCATTTACTTTAAATAAATTTTACACATGTCCATAATATTTACATTTAATTATTTAGCAGATGCTTTTATCCAAAGCGACATACAACTTGGTTGGGGTCAGAACACAGGGTTGATACAGCACCCTGGAGCAATGAGGGTTAAGGGTCTTGCTCAAGAATCCACTTTGGTAACTTCAGTGGACCTAAGATTTGAAACCCCAACCTACTGATTGATAGTCCATCAACCTAACCACTGAGCTACCACCCCATAAGAACCTTACCAGCCCAAATGTGAAAAGCAGGTTAAGACATCTTTAAATATCCCCGTGCTGTATGAAGGCAAAAACTTTAGAATATAAGCAGGGGTGCTCTACTTTTAGACTAACAAGCAAATAGACAATCTTAACACAAATAGGGTGGGACTGAACACGTTTTTGTGATTATAATTAGTTTGACATTGTGGTCGTTTATAATATTCATTTCCACATTACACAACTACTTTTAAAAACAAAGCTTATTAACATAAAGACATTATCAAGTTTTAAAACGTCGTCTTTATTTCATCTCACTTGTAAACTAAGGATTATCCAAAAATACAGTGTAGAAGCTTAAAATATATGTAACAAATTGGGCAATTTAATGTAGGCTTAAATAAATGTAATTGTATTTACATAGTGTTTATTTGAATAAAGAATTGTTACATAGCAGCTTTAAATATTACAGGTTATTACCAACAGAGACTGCATAGAGTAATTCAGAAACAACAAACTATAAGTATGTTAAATCAGAAATTATAGATAAAGCAGTATGGTTATTTTACAGCCAAAGGGCCATGTATAAGAACATTTGTCTTTTATCTGTTTTCTAGCATTTCTATACTAGAACTGGTACTTGGTAAAACGGGGCTCACATGTTAGATAACTAAGCTTAATGAGATCTCACAGTTGTTCTAGAGAAAGAAAATGCTTCAATCATTATTAAGA
>JAOUQT010011907.1:0-12149 GCA_025769995.1 Xyliphius kryptos | reverse complement strand
GATATTGTTTGCATTTCCAAAGGATTTCAGCAATAGATGCCTAAGTTTTGAGTCATGGAGGTTCTGCTCTATATTAAGTATAATGGATGATATGGCACTGGCACCTTAATAGAAACTAGAGACATCTGATGATGGATATTTGGAATCTATTTATAAACTCCTCAGAGAGCGTATGAATTATTGGTTGGGTATTTTTAGTCATGTTCATTTGTCTTACACACACACACACACACACACACACACACACACACACACACACACACCCTATATCTATTTTACCAGTCCTAAACTTACCATCAAAACTTCACTTGTTAAATATTGTGATTTTAATTATTTTGAACTTTGCAAACCAAGATTTTGTGTGGTAGCTCAGTGGTTAGGGAGTTGGACGATCAATTTAAGTTCAAATCCCAGGTCCAATGACGTTACCAATTTGGCTCATTGAGCAAGACCCTTCATGGCTGCTGTATGAACCCTGTGTTCTGACCCCAAGTTGGAGTATTTGTAAGTCGCTTTGTTTGTTTACTGTGATGATGATGTATTACAGGAAGCAAGAGATGCTGAGCATTTCCAGTGCACCCGTGGCAGACTGCCCACCATCACCCCCAAGAACTGCCCCTCCTTCCTTGAAGGTAAGCCAAGATCATCAAGGTTTTCTGCCGGAGAAAAATGCAGTCTAGAAACAATGTGGTTCTTAAAGAAAATTTAATTATTACTACATTTTAAAAATAGAAAGTGAATTGCAAAAATAATAGATCCTGTTGAATAATGTGTTGTAAAACCACATTTACTTTTTTGTCGCTGCCAGCTGTTCACTTCAGAAATTCTGAAAAATCTGAAATATGGGACAAAATTTTATTTACAGATCATATACTTTTTATTGCAAGTTGCATTAAAAATAATAAAAATAAACAGCTAACTGAAATCTCAGTCCCATCTTCATCTGTTTAGGAGTGTGTCACATATTTATGTTTCTTAGCTTTTAATCTGTTAAGGGTCATGAAAATGCTGACGTCATTTGGTCATAAGGTGGAAAAAACCCTGTAAACATTGTCAGTCAATCATAAAACAGACCTACAGACAAACACATTCAAGCATGTCTAGAGGCAATTTTGGACTCACTAGACCATGCTTTTATGGACCTTGCTTTGTACACTGGGACACAGTGATGCTAGAATAGAAACGGGTATGAAAGCATACAGATGTCCAAAATGCACGTGCTTGGTTTTATAAACCTGTGGCAACAGAAACAAAAAAAAAAAAACCTAAATTAAATTATTTAAAGGTTTGTTACTGTAATTTGTGTACATGTAATGCATTATTTTTTTAACCTGTATTCAGAAAAACTATTTCTTTAATCTTAATTTAATCTAAAAAAATGAAAGAAATAATATGACAGCTGTTGACAGCTGTTATTCCTTCATGCATAACCGTTGTAGTGTCAGAGTAATATATTACCTCTCTCCACAGACTGCACAATTTTTTGACTCACTGGAAAAACTCGAGGTAAGAAAAAAAACAAATGTGCATGTTGATTTAATACTCTGTAATTTACAGACTGGAAAGGCTTGGCCTAACATAAAAAGTTGTGATAAAGTTTATAAAGTCTTAGACCCTCCTGACATATGACATCATAATGTTTTGACCTTGACCATTAGCAGGTGTCTGAGGTGGATGAGATGAGACCAGGTCCACATAAAGTACAGGTCTGCAGATCATGAATTATAAGCCCAAAGCTACACTTCAGGATACGGCTGCCGAATTAAAGCTATTTAAAATTGTATCATTGGTTATTTTTTTAGAACAGCATAAGATTAGTTATTATTCTGTTCCTATTAATTTAAATGTAAAACCTGCCTCATTGCCCTAAAGGGTTTCTTTGGGCAAGTACGTTTCCATTCCCTGACTTATTTAGGTTTTACCCAAACATATAGTCACTTCTGTTGTGTGCATGCTTATGTTGCTGATTTAAGTGATTGTGCTGTTGGAGTAAAGTGATTTGCTAACATTGTTGTGGTTAACCATCCACCTCTATCATGTATGCATGTGTGTTGAATTCTGTTAAAGGGACTGTAAAAGTAAACGTTAATTTTAAACAATGTTTAATTTTTTAGGATACCTATATTCCATACCCAAGTATTGAAGAAGTAAGTTTTACAATTATTGCTGGATGTAAATAATCCAAATGTGACTCCAATGTAGTTAATACACACTAAAAAAACATATAAGGTCTATTTTAATGTTTGCACTGTTAATATTTTGTGTGGTAGGTACTTCAGAAAGGTCCACCATACCCTCAGGTCATCCTTCCACAGTTTGGGGGTTACTGGATTGAAGATGCAGTCATCACCTCGAGCTCACTGGATAATGGCTGGTGTCATGCTGAAGGTGGAGAGGGGGGAAAAAATCCAGATGAAGAGTCTGGATATCAGCTGGAGATTAACTATGCCATACAAGCGTACCGAAAGCACTTTCTTGGCAGAGTAAGCATCTCTCACCCACCAAAAAATGGATGATTTTCAGCACTGTAGTGTTTGTTGTGCTGATAAAATTATAATTGAACTTATATTTGAACTATTGAACTTACTGTGCTAGATCAAAGACACTAATCAATAGTAACACAACACATCAATGTTGAGAATTATCTACCACCATAAAAATATGTGCTTTCTGGTGGTCTTGTGGTGCTCCTTATCATTTTAAAAGAAGTGAGGACTTCTAAATAATTTAGACAACAGAATAACAAGTGTTTAGGTTCTTATGTGTGGTAGGTGGAACAGGTGAAATATACAGAGAAATAGAAAAATCAATTTTTGAAAAAAAAGCTGTGACATGAATCTGTTTACTTTGCAGGAACATCTTAATTTTTACTGCACAGCAGGCAACTATGGCAACCTCGTACTGTCTCTCAGGCATGAGGAGATGAAGGATCAAGAGCATCTGCACATCATTCTAAGGTAAAACCCCTTGTGTCAATTTTCTACACTAATTACATTATACATGAGTTTTCATTTTATAATATTGCTGTATTTTTTTAATTTAGGACACCATCAAAGACAATATACAACAGAATCTTTGTCACAGGCCTGACTGAACTTCCTAGTGTCCCCCAGTTAGTAAAGGTAATGCTACAGCTGTGTATTATTTTTCTGCGATTATTGTTTAGGTAAAAAAGTTGGATCATTTCCCCAAGCCTTTTAGATGTTTGACTCTATATATTGTGTATATAGTGTCTGATATTTGTCAGAGGGCTAATCAAATAATATATAGTACAAATTTCTTAACAAATAAACAATTTGCTGTGCTTTTTTTTTAATCCAAAAGGTCATGCCATGTTCAAAACCACTTTGATCTAAACAGCAAAAAAACTGATGCCATAGATTAAAATGTTTTCTCCAGACTTTTATTAGATTTATTGACCGGTTGCAAACATGGTAATGATATTATGCATAATCTAATTGTTTTTGAATGTTTTGCTATGAAGCCACAGAGGGCTGAGAATGTGTTACACTACTTAATGATTTGGTCTTTTTATTTCTGTAGCTTCTTTGTCAAGATGTCGTTGGTCTGATATTCAACCCTGTGTTGTGCCTCAGGGTAAGTTGACTGTTAAATAGAATGGTACCCATAGTTTTGACCACATTTATCTTCAGCTCATAATAAAGATAAAATGGTGGTTAGGTTAGGTTTTGCATTAAGTTAAATAACTGGGTAAATTTAGAACAAATTAATAGAAGTATAAAAATGGGAAAAATGTATGTACTATTTTTACATTGCATTATGTTAAATTACTTCACATTATAAGGGTTTGAAGCTTAGTGGTTAGGTTGTTGGGCTATCAAATCCCAGGTCCACTATAATTACCAATATGAGCAAGACCCTTAACCCTCATTGCTCCAGGGGTGCTGTATCTACCCTGTGTTTTGACATTTGTAAGTTGATGTGGATAAAAACATCTGCTAAATTACCAAAGGTAAAATTTGTAAAGTAATACATTTGATTTGTCTGAAATAAGTAAGCTTTATTTGTAAGGTTACAAACTAAATGCTTTTTATTCCAAGGGCTCTCAGTTGATAGTGGAATATGATGAACACGAGCCTAACAACACATTCAAGTTTGGTGTTATCCATCAGAAGTTTGGTCAGGTCAGTTTTGGTATATTATGTAATTTTTTCGCCATATATATTGCATTACACCTCACATACTACAATAACTACAATGAAACGGGTAAGAATTTGACTGGTATCTTCTGGTTCTGTTCATTTAAACACATTTTTAAATATTTAAAATAAATAAATAATGCCATTAAGACGTAGTGTCTAAAAAGATTGTGGCATAAATAAACTAAAAAACTGAAATTTCTTCCTGTGACCCCCCCACATAAGACATCAGAAGGAGGTCTGTTTGGGAACAGCGAGGAGACTCCAGCTTTTAAAGAATTCTTGCAAGTACTTGGAGACTGTGTAGAGCTACAAGATTTTAAAGGGTGAGAATTCAGATATTACCGTTACACTAAAAAATAGATGTTTATATAGATGTATAAGTATAAATGGCTTAAATTTATATGTGATTGCTATGAAGTTAGGCAGCAGGTTTTTTTTCTATGTAACTTTCAACAACTCAGTTTGGTTACAACCAGTGACAGAAGAGGCAACAAATAAAATATTATTAACTAAATAAGTAGTTATAAATAAAAAATATAAAAATTTTGAGAAGCATTTAAATATTTTAGTAGTTTCCGACATTTAACTAAAATTGCATGTTATTATTAGTTATAATTTAAAGGTTTAATAAAGCATTAAAAGAATTTTCAAAAGTCAGTAAGTACACATTTTATTTGTAGAGAATATTTTAAAAATACAAATAAAAAATAAAAAATACAAATTATCACAATTGGTTGAAAGAATCAAAGTTTTACTGGTAAAAGTACATTTAGGCAGATCTACATTCAGAGATTTAGAATTATTGCCCTGAGGGTGGACTGTTTCACCATCTTGTTACCACACCTGCAAAGGCTTAATTTCATTTGTGCTTCAGCTGAGCTCTTAGAGGTTCCCAAAAGAGGGCCAGTTATCAACAAAAGTCATTTTCTCAGAACCATTCAGACATCCAGAAAGACTGACAGCAGATAAAGGTAGCTAATATCCAAAATCATCTTATTATCTTCAACTTAATCCTCCAATAGTGTTGCGGGGTGTTTTCCACATGCCCATACATGGAAGAATGTTTTCAGGCACTGGACACCAATCTATTGCTAGGCACACACACTCACATTGACACACACACTATATAGGGGCAATTTAGACAGAGGCAATTTATAGTAGCCAATAAACCTTGAATACATGTTTTTAAATTGTGGGAGGTAAGCAGAGAACCAGGAGAAAACTCACAGGCAGGAGAAAATGGACACTTTACCCAGATCAGGATTCAAACCTGGAGCGCTGAGAGGCGTCCCAACCACTAAGCCACCGTGGCTCCTGTGGATATACCTTTCTGGAGGGTAAGGCATTTCTCTTAAAGGTGGTGATCAAGGCTAGGGTTAATGTAGTTTTCCCCAGCATCTTAGCATTGTGGGAGAGGAAGTAGGAAGAGATGAGAATGGGATGGGACAGTTAGGATATTTTGAAGACAAAGTTAGGGAGGTGAGCTAGAGGTGAATAAATACAGACACCTGATCTCTTAACAATCTGTACACGGCTATCCTTCACTTTGCTACTGCCCGACCGCTTAAAGAGGATGTGACCCACTAAGCCTTGGTCCTCTCAAGGTTTCTTTCTAAAAAACATCATAACAGGGAATTCTTTCTTGCCACTGTCCCTTCTGCATAACACTGTAAAACTGCTCTGTGACAACGCAATTTGTAAAAAGTGAAATATAAAAAAATTACTTAAATTCAAACATATTAAGCTTAAGAACTTTGAAATATTATAGTTATAGTTGTCAGTGTAAAACAGAAGTGGATGGGCATGGTAGCTCAGTGGTTAGGGTGTTGGGCTATCAATCAGAAGGTTGTGAGTTCAAACCCAAGGTCCACAAGTAAAGTTGCTAATGTTGCTCCTTGAGCAAGACCATTAACCCGCATTGCTCCAGGGATACTGACCCAAACCATGTTGGAATACTTGTAAATCGCTTTGGATATAAATGTCTGCTAAATGACCAAATGTAAATGGATGGCAATTGGATGTACGAACACTTCCACAAGGGTCACGTGGTCAAAAGTGATTCTGAAGTTTTTTACTAGATCCTTACTTCTTCTAGGTTCCGGGGTGGTCTGGATGTTTGTCATGGGCAGACAGGTTCTCAGTCAGTCTACACTGTATTCAGAGGGAAGGAACTCATGTTTCACGTTTCTACTAAATTGCCCTATACAGAAGGTGACACTCAGCAGGTACAGTATTATTAGTTAAAAAACTACAGAATTACACTTATATTCCATACACAGGTAAAACTAAAAACAATTACTATAAAAACAATTACTGTACATTACTATTAATATATGTTTTTCTTGAAATTTTATGCCTAATAGAGTGTTTTTTTATTTCCGTCACGCAGCTTCAACGGAAGAGACATATAGGGAATGATATTGTGGCGGTAGTTTTCCAAGAAGAGGCTACACCTTTTGTGCCCGATATGATTGCCTCCAACTTCCTCCATGCTTACATAATAGTCCAGGTGGAGAATTCCGGTACAGACAAAACCACATACAAGGTACAAATGAACAATTTAAGCTGTCACGCTAAAGCATTACAATTTTAGATTTTAGTTAAAAACAGAAAATGTTTTTTATCATTTTATCAGGTCTCAGTTACTGCACGAGATGATGTGCCACAGTTTGGACCACCACTACCGAATCCACCAATCTTTAAAAAAGTAATAAACGCTATTTAGTTTCCTTAAATCTGAAATGCTGCTGTTTATGGAATTTTGTCTTCTATTGTCATTTTGTAGGGAATAAAATTTCGAGAGTTTTTGCTGACTAAGCTGATCAATACAGAACTGGCCTGCTACCGATCAGACCGATTTGCTAAGCTCGAGGTAATTATAGCAGCAAGTCCTTAAGTGATAGTTGGGTACTGGGCTTACTTTATTTATTCTTCAGGAAATCACACGATAACTTATGCAGCTGCCTGATATATTGTATGTCCTATTAAATCAAGTAAAACTTTTAAGAAGCTGCAGAAAGAGGTCCTCATGATTATTTAATAATTATTATTTATTTTTATTATTATTTTAAGTTAAACTCACATATTATTTAGTCTGAGTTTTTTTTAATTTATTCAGTACAACAGTTTGTGTGTGCCTCCAAAAAAGCTGCAAGTCCTGATATCTGCACCTTTACACTGTTTTCAGTGCCTTCAGTTATGTTTATGTGTGGTAGGAGAGAACACGAGCAGCTTTGCTGGATACCCTTCATAATGAATTGCACAGACAGACTCAGGTGCTCTTGAATCAGCCACTCAATTTTGAGGAGGAACGAATGGAGAATGGAAGCCATGGGGGAATACTGGAATCTATCAAGGTGCAAATACGAACTCACACTGTTTTTTTTTTTTGTTTTTTTACCATGAACTCATGCTTCTCTGTCAGACATGTTTTATTTACATCAGATATAAGCACATGCACTTTTGAGAGAAAGGTGACTGAGGTTTCTTCCTCTATCTATCTTTCTCTCTGTCACTGTCTCAGCGGGCTATGCGTGTGCGCAGTCACTCCATGGACACTATGGTGGGCTCTCAAAAGCATGGCCGCTCCTCTGTAGGGGGAGGAGGAGTGCCCACCAGTTTGAGTGGAGCGGGCCTCACCAATAGCGCCCCTGAGTGCAATAAGAACTTGGTGAGCATGGCAAGTCTCATTTACAACATTATACATGTAGAAACATCATAAAAATAAGGCTCTTTTTTAATTTTCAATAATATAATTGCAAATACCTAAAGATTACAGTAGCATCAACTGTAGCCTTACTGTACAAAACAAAACAATTTTTACAAAACAAGGAATTCATACATTCATTCATTTTTATTAATCCTGAAGTCACTGAAGTAGGATGATCTTGGGGTCATTAGTCCATTGCATGGCAGTCACACCAATCAACACAATCAACTACTCACATTTATACCTAAATAGTATTAAGGTAATAGTATTAAGGTATTAGTATTTCCAAATAACCTATTAGGATGTTTTTAGAGAGTGATGTTTTCGAAAACTAAGGTTCCTAAAGAAACTGACACTGATACAGGAGAACACGCACACAGGAAGGACTTTTTTCATCCTACCCAGGAATTCTTTCTTACAGTGAGGCAAGAACGATAACCTAATTACACCTACCGGAGCTTTTATGACATGCTATTCTAAGTTGGCCCTCTCCAGCTCCTTGCAGTTGTAACAGCTTCCACTCTTTTGCGAAGGCTTTTTACACGATTTTGGAGTGTGTCCGAGGCATTTTTTTCATCACCCAGAAGAGTATTTGTTAAGTCAGATGCTAAGTTTGGATAAAAAGTCTTAATCACGATCTTATTTATAGTTACTGTACACAGAAATGGGCCTTTTCTAAACCATTTCTTAGCTAATATTCTTAGCTAATAATTTTTTAAGGGTCACAGACTTTCCTTTGTGCACTGAGGAACAGTGCTTTTCCCAAGCTCTCCAAATAAAGTTGAAAGCATTCAGCTGTCTAAGCTACATAGCTAAATACCTAGTTTATATATATATGTGGCCATATGAGTGAATTAAACACCTGAATTTAACAGTTATGAGGTGTGTATCAATACTTTTGTCCATGTGGTGTATGTTCCCTATAGATTATAACTATGTACTTTAAGCAGGGATCTCTATTTACTATAATTAATGTCAGTTTTAGCACAGTTAGTCCAATTTTTTACAGTGAACCATATAAATAACATCAGATTTGAAATTTTGAGATTTGAAATTTTAAACAGCAAAGAATGCGTGGCAGTAAACAGTCAACTTTAAAGGGCCCATTATTAGCAAAAAGGGATATTGAAAACTTAGCATTTAAGTTCACAACATTAGGAGAGATGTACCCATGTACTAAATATTACACGACAGGCTTGGTTTTACAAATATGTGCTTGACTCCATCTTTGACCTTTAAGTTAATGAAAAAATTAAACTTTGCATTTATGATGATTTATAGGAAAATTAAGTTAATCTAATGTATGCTAATTTTTAGCAGCAAACAACATCAACTGCCAAGTCTCCTCTAAAGAGCCCAGGAAAAAGATGCTCAGGTCTTTTCCCGCGGTTGTACACCAGCATGGATGGGCAGCCGGAGCGATCAACACGCAGGTAAGAATTTAAAGCCATACAGAAAATGCCTTACTTAATAAACAGTGTTTGAAAAGTTCTGGTGTCAGTTTCAGTATATCTAAAAAAAACTACATATAATTTATCTTATTAATTTTGCTTTAGTATTGGCCTGTGTAATAATGTGTCCATTAGCTGTAATTCTGTCCTTTATGCAGATACACATAGTGCAGCTTGCACATACTATACATTTAACCTTGAAACATAGACAATATCAATACAAGTAGTACAAAAACATTGTAAGTCTCATTTACAATTTATAAATTCAACACATTTCTGTCCGTATTGTATCTCATTCAAAGGAAGAAGACAGACAGGAGAAACAAGAATTAAAAATCTTGAATTTAATGCCTTTGCTAAAAATTTTGTGAGCTTGAGTATTGAAAAAAATAATGTAACCTCTATTTACCACATCTATTTTATAATTACCTGTCTGTTTTTTATGTATTCAATTGATATTTAGTAATAAATGTGGCAGGGTTTTTTATTCACTGTACAAACCCTTTTCAAAAAATTTTAATATCAGGGAAAATTTGTTTAAAACGCACAATTCTATTCAAAAAATAATAATTTTTATAGATTATAGATTATAGATTCATGGCTCAAAATTTTAACAATTCCAAGTATTTATTTGTTTATTTTTTACATAATTTAGGCTTCCAGCTCATAAACCCCACAAAACCAGGAATTCAAAATATTAGAAAACTGGAGAAATCAGTCCAAATTTTGCAAAGCGTGATTTTTTTAAACTAAGTGTGCCACACTAATCATCTACTAAACACTAGAGGTAAGGAACAGAATCCAAACTGTTTGAGGTCTAGTGTGAAATCTCCTCAGTTAGTCCTGATTTTGGGTGCAATGTCCGGTGCAGGTGTTGCTGAACTCTGCTTTCTTAAATCCAAGATCACTGCAACAGTTTACCAGAATGTTTTAGAGGACCTCTTACTTGGCCTAAACCCAATTTAGAATCAACAAGGTATTCTCAAGAGGAAAATGAGGGGCACCGGACCCAACAACAAAGAAGAGCTGAGGGCAAGCATCTTGGCTTCCGTATCTCCCAGGCACCGTGATGGCATGGGCATCAGATTACGTTTTGGTGCTTCTCTCGGCATGGGCCGGAGCCAGGTCCTGCTGAAACATGAAATCTGTATTTCCATACAGATCCTCAGCATAATGAATTATGAAGTTCTCTAAAAACATTCTGGTAGACTGCGGTGACTTTGGATTTAAGAAAACAGAGTTTAGCAACAACTGCACCGGACATTGCACCCCAAATCATAACTCACTGTGGAGATTTCACACTGGACCTCAAAGAGTTTGGAATCTGTTCCTTACCTCTAGTATTTACTAGATTATTAGTGTGGCACACTTAGTTTAAAACATTCACACTTTTCAAAATTTTGGATGATTTCTCCACAGATTTCTAATATTTTGAATTCCTGTTTTTGTGGGTTTTATGAGCTGGAAGCCTAAATTATGTAAAAATAAACATGTAAATACTTTAAATCATTTAAATTTTGGGCCCTGAATCTATAATCTAAAAAAGTTTAACATTTTGCATGGAATTATGCAAATTAAACAAATTTGATATACTGTACTATTTTTTTAGAAAAGGTCTGTACATTGTTAGGTTTTATATTCATTACTGTAAAAAAGGGAACACCTCTAACAAAATCTCTGCTGCATCCTTGTTTTAATTTTAACCCTAACACTAGTCTAATTAATACTACACATCTTCACCAGTGTTTTGCTGTGGCATTTTTATACTCTTCACACATGTTAAAAAAGAGCGATGGCAAATTCATGGAATATTATTTTTACTTTAGTGTGTTCTGCGATCAAAGGAGTTTGGACAATGGCCATGTGACTCAGGATGTTCGATCAGAGACATCAAACCCCAGCTCTCCAGAGATTTTTTCCAATAAAGAGAGGTAGTGTCACAGATTGTACTAAATCCCTTCTGTTACTTAGAAATGTTTATGTGTATATTAACATACCTTATGTTATCTTAAAATACCAATATTTTAAAACAACCACATCCAAAATAAAAGCCAACTGAATGTATTTGTTTAGTTAATTTGATTAATTGTGGTTACATTGTAGGCTAGTACCTACAAATACAATAGTACCTACAAGTATTGTTCGTTTAAATTTATGTCTTTTTTTACTGACGCATACTGATTGTAGACCAACTCTAAGTCTGAAGGAGGGCAGTCGAAGCCCAGATATGTTACACTCACCGTCCAGCACCAGCAGCGCTAGCAGTGTAGCTGGAGATACATATGCACAAGAGGAGGCAGAATCTGTAAGTTTTACCTCAGTGTTTTAAAACCAGACTTCTTATTTTAAGCATTTTAATATTGTTCATCACTGCTAAGTGATGGAACGATCTTCCCAACACTGACCATAAGACTGACTCACTTAGCATTTTTAAGAAAACCTCAAAACATTACATTTACATTTAGTCATTTAGCAGACGCTTTTATCCAAAGCAAATGAGAGAACAACACAAGTTAGTATTATTAGGAAGAACCAGCTACACTGTAGCAACATCAACCCTGGGCATAACTCGATATGGCGTGTTTTTTTTTTTTTTTTATAGCAAGTGTCTGTGGAAGAGATGGGTTTTGAGAAGTTTCTTGAAAATTTAGTGAGTCAGCCTTACGGATGTTGTTGGGAAAATCATTCCATCATTTAGCAGTGGTGAATGAAATGGAGTGAGAATTTGCACCTCAGTGAGTTGGAGTCCCCAGGCGACATTCGTCACTAGAGCGTAGTGAACGAGTTGGAGTGTACCTAGTAAAGATGGACTGAAGGTAAGTGGGG
>JAOUQT010011894.1:0-12149 GCA_025769995.1 Xyliphius kryptos | reverse complement strand
AGGGGGGGGGGGTTCTTATGTTTTGTATTAAATTCATGTCATTTGCAGGGCACTAAGCTAATTATGGAAAATAGGGCTGACTTTTATATCTGTAAAATCTAAATTACATGGATACATACAATATGTACTTTCTTTTTAAAAGGGTTCTTGGATTTGGTAAATTTAGCTTTTGCTTTTATCCTCTGTGTTGCCCACTTTTAGTTATTTTTTATTTATTTAAAATGTTTATTGGTTATTCTTGCACAGGGAGGAACCAACAGACTCACTTTACTCCCTCACTTAAACTGCAAGTGGCCTCTCACTGACTCATAAATTCATGATATATAAAAAAAAAAAACAGTTGATCTTAATGATTACATGATAACTTGATCTTTTCATATTAATGCAATAAATCAAAAATTTTGTCAGACTGTGCATGCCACCAACACAGTGGCTTAGTGTTTAGAAAGTTGTCAGCATTTGGGATTCCCAATTTGAATCCCAATCTAGGTGGAGTTTCCATGTTCTCCCTGTGTCTGCATGGGTTTCCTCCGAGTTATGCTGTTTCCTCCCACATACTGCCCCATGTAGTGTGTGTGTGAGAGAGAGTGAGTGTATGCCCAGCGAAAGATTGGCGCACGAAATGTTCTCCCCTGGATGGCCATGGGGAGGTCCCGCGTGACCCTCGTAGAGGCTTAAGCAGAAGATAATGAATGAATAAACAGTCCATACCAAAAACAACTCTTTTAATATTTACATTCGCAGGTCATTTTATTAGATGCCCCATTTTGTTTATACACTTACTGTCTATTCATTCACTTACAATTATGTTCTAAAATGGTCGGCAAAATGGTCTTAAATGGTGCAAATCCATAGAGCAGTTATTACTTGGGTGGTGGATTATTCTCTGCACTGCAGTGCCACTGACATAATTGTGATGTGTTACAGGGGGTTTCTCTGGATCTGAGCTGATCAGTAACAGCAGTCACACAGCTGGATTGAGAACCCACCGCCCAAAACTGTCTAGTGTCCCGTGAGCCCAATATAAGAACTAGCAGATGACTAATACAACAAATGAGTGGTTTTGATTTCACCTTAACAAAGTGGACCAATAATGTGTTGAACAGAGTGATCCCTGTGTTTAAAGACATTAACAGCCGTGCTGTTTGGTCCAATTGTACCAGGAAAACACATACTAATACACCACCAACATGTCAGTGTCACCACAGTGCAAACAATCTCTGTGGGGGTTCCGAACATTAGACATCTTAGTAAAGGGGAGCTAACAATGTCTGCAGAGAAGCAGATGGACTAATTGTGAAATAATAAATTGCATTTAAGTGGGACTGAAAAAATAGTAAGTGGAGAAACAATGTGATCTAATGAAGTGGTCATCAAGTGTATGTGCATACAAAAAATAGAGGTCTAATTTGGTTGAAAACAACAATAATATTGTAAGTGCAGTATTGAATTATGGTCAAATTTTGTTTAATCACATCTTTTAATCATTTGAGATAAAAAACTAGGCAATCCCATGACCTTAGTTGAAGATAAAGCTAAAGAAGATAAAATGGTATTGTTTGTACTGTATTTGTAAGCCATATGAAGCCAATTTCTTATAAGGGGTTTGGGAGAAAAAAAAGGCTTAATGTGAAAATTATTACTTTCCATCCTGAGTACAGGTTCATAATTACAGGAGTAGAGAGTACTAATTAAGAGTAAAAATAAGTTTTGTCTTTCTATGTTGATATTTTAATACATGCAGCCATTCAAGCTTATTCTTTACATACATGGACAAAATCGTTGGTACTCCTTAGGTAATAAAACAAAAACTAATAGTAATAATAAATAAAAATGCTATGAAAATGAACCAATAGTCAGACATTGCTTGTCAACCACGCTTCAACAAAATTATTTAAAAATAAACTTATTAAACAGGCCTGGAAAAAAATGATGGTACTCCTCAAAATAATGTGACCAAAGGGATACGTGTAGTCTAGGTGTGTCCACTAATTAGCATCACAGGTGTCTACTATCTTGTAGTCAGACAGTGGGTCTATATGCAGGGCTACAGGTAGTCACTGTGCATTTTGGTGACATGGCTTGTACCACATTCAACATGAGGAAGTGAAGGAAAGAGTTGTCTCTGAAGATTAGAAACAAAATGAAAGACCAGCTTATGTGCAGCTTGATGTTCTAGTGACTACAGCCGCACTTATTATTTAGAAATTTACAATCCATGGGACTGTAGCCAACCTCTCTGGATGGGCCGCAGGACGAAAATTGATGACAAATCAAAAAAAAAAAAAAGGAAATATAAATGATAACATAAGAGCCCAGAAAACTTCTAAAGAGATTAAAAGTGGACTTCAAGCTCAAGGAACATCAGCGTCAGCTCGCACCATCCGTCATTGTTTGAGCCAAAGTGGACTTCATTGTTGGAAATGAAACATAAGCCAGACTGGAATTTGCCAAACTACATGTTGACAAGCCACAAAGCTTTCGGGAAAATGCCCTATGGACAGATGAGACAAAAATGGAAATTTTTGCCAAAGCACATCAACTCTATGTTTACTGATGAAGCATGGAAGAGGCTCTGTTATGTTCTTGAGCAGCTTTGCTGCATCTGGCACAGGGGGTCTTGAATCTGTGTAGGGTACAATGAAATCTAAAAACTATCAAGATATACTAGAGAGAAATGTGCTGCCCAGTATTAGAAAGCTTGATCTCAGTTGCAGGTCATGGGTTTTGCAACAGAAAAATGACCCAAATCACACAGCTAAAAACACCCAAGAATGGCTAAGAGGAAAACATTGGACTTTTCTGAAGTGGCCTTCTAGTCTCAAAAGGTTTTGCAAAAGAAAATTAAGTTGGGGGTACCATAATTTCTGTCCAAGCCTCATTAATGAGTTTATTTTGAACATAATTCTGTTGAAGTATGGTTGAAAAGCAATGCCTGACTTTCATTTGTTTATTTTCATAGAATTTCAATTTATTATTACTTTTGTCAGATTACTTTTGTTTTTTCTTTCATTATCTGAGGGGTATCAATACTTTTCTCCAAGTGTCTTCTAAAAACTGGCAATAGGTATGGGAGTTCAATCTTCAACTTAAAAAGGTCCAACTAGCTCATCTTTAAAAATACCAGCCCATAGCAGTGGCCACCTCCACCTTGTTGGCATCTCAGTCAAAGTGAAGCCCTGTGTCTGTTACTTTTTTGTTTTCTCAACACACTTTTTCAATTTAGCTGACAATTTGCAACAAGACAATGGGTTTGTGATCACGTCTTTATATTTGAGCAATTTCAACAGTGCTGTATCCCATAGTGTAATGTGTTTGAATGGGAGGGCTTAACATGAAAATAATCACTTTTCTTTTAGAGTAAAGATTTATAATTGAACTTGTAGAGAGTCCTAATAAAGATTAACAAGTTTATAAAGTTTGGTGTTTCCAGCCCACTCTTTTAACAGATTAAGACAGATTAAGCACTCAGACTGTCCCTCCAATAGTAAACGTGGAGTTAAATAAATACTCTAACTACCAGTAAACTGCCCCATTAAACAATTGGGAACTAAACGGCTAATTAAAATGTTATGAACGACTGTTCTGTCAGGAACTGGGCGTACTGGTGTAAGGGGGTTCCCAGTTCAGTTACACCGCGTCTACACACTTTAGGAAATGAGTCACGCCAGAGAAAGCCGTCGGTCCTGTGGGCCGGAAAAAGGCGCGCAGAGGGAGGGAGGAAGATAGAGGAGAGAGCGCACCCATCGCTGCTAAGAGGAGACCGGAGGAGGGCAAAGATCTTTTCTAAAACGGTAAGATAATACCCACTATTCATCGATTCCCAAACAATAATGCCAATCAGCCGCTTTACGTAAGATGCGAATCCCTGTGGTGCGGCTGCTTTATAGCGGCGGATGTTCCAGCTGACGGAGAACAGCCTCGATATGGGGTGAGGAAAAACACGGTGGTTACATAATACTGATTTTCGCCTCGATAAATCTCGGATCGTTTCTGATTCCTTAACCGATCGATTTCGTCGTAGCACGGGAATTTTGGGTTTTACGCGCTATGGATATACGTGTATTACCGCCGTACGCCGCTAGAACTACTACAGGATCATATTAATGTTCTGTATGCAGGGTGCGCTTTAACGCTTTCACTGCTAAACGGTAACACACGGGGCACAGCTGCCCACATCTCATTTCCTCTGTAGCTGTGATTGTAAAATATTCTGTTTTTCGTAGGTTTCCTTTTCTTCATCATTGTATTGTTTACTAAACCAGATTAAATTTGACATTGATACGATGCTTGCTTAAAATGGCCAGTAATGGTTTAGATGCGTTTCATAATCAGCCTTATAATAAGAGACAGTATCATCGATAAGACATTTGGTATGGTATGGTATTTTGGTATAGAATTTAAAAGAGCTTCATGTTAACCAGATAGATAGATAAATAGAATCATACTTTGGTAGTCAAATATTCATGGACTGCAGCAAATAAATCTCTCCTTATCGCATTTCTGATCTATTGAACAGTTATATTGATTATTATTAGCTGCTATTTAACAGACGGTATAACCAATTGAAATAGATGTATTCATTTGATGTATGTTAGCTATAAGTTTATGGTTTTTCATTATTTAATTGTATTTATAATAACATACTATTAAGCCTTAGTTACTGAATGTGTGATCCTGTGTGAATCTTCCTTTTCCCACACTTCCCTAAGGTCTAACTGGCTTATAGTGCCTTTTCTATAGAACCCCCTCACTCTTGTTTTGTAAACTATTATAACATTCTTGTATTTAAAGACATTTATGCAAACAAGCAAATTAAAGTGCAATGTTAATGTTTAAGGTAATCTGTAACTAAATGCTTTCCATTGAAGTTTTTGTCTGGTCTGTTTCTTTCTTCTTTAAAGACCATCTCAATCTCATACAAAGCCAAAGATGCTAAAACAAGATCTGCCTATGAATGATGTTTATCGAGGTCAGCCTGGAGCTGTCCACTCGATGCTACGTATTCTCAACAACAGCCAGCAGAAGTGTGAAAAGGACAATAATTTCAATCTCCTCGGTCAAGATGGTGTTGGATTGACTGGAGATGAGAACCGCAACCGTCCTCGAGCGTTGGGCCTGGGGCGTTATCCACCCTCTTCTGTTACCAACTATGGGCCTGGGCCCCTCTCTCCACTGTCACGACTGCCCTGCTGGAGCCCACTGGAACCGCTGCCTGAGATCGACAGCGGGGAAGACACTGGAGGCAGGGTACCTCCTGATGGAGCAGAGGAAGGCAAAATAGATGTGGAGATTCGGAGAATGGGTGACACCCAGAAGGGACATGACCAGCATAATCTCATAAAGGATAAAGAACATAAAGAAGAGGAAGAAGAAGATGATTGTTTTGACTGGGATGAAAGTGATGATGACTTTGAATTCAGCTACAGATCAGAGAGCTCTTTACTCTTCGAGAGTGGAGATGGAACTGGAGCAGATTCCCTCAACTCTGTATGGGATCGTATCTGTGTAGGAGGCTCAAACTCTGAAAATGGTGACGTGCCCTCGAATTCAGAAAGAAAACAAAGCCAGGAGGAGGACAGGAAAATCGAGATACAAAGGAGAAACCGTAAAGGCTCCAGTATTGCTGAGGACGCATCTTCAGACTCAGATAGCGATCCCAGCTCTGAGCTTCCAGAACTCATGGAGGCAGTGTGGACATTGGAAGACCGTGAACGGTTCAAGGCCCAAGAGATGGAAAAGCACCATGTCCAGCTGACCATGTACCGCAGACTTGCCTTGATTCGCTGGGTGCGCACCTTGCAGGAACGTGTTCAAGAGCAGCAAAATCGGCTCCAGAGCAGTTTCGACATCATACTCACCCACAGGAAAGAGCTACTCCGCATGGGTGCAGCTACCGCCACCGTTAGTCAGTAACGGTCATTGAGAAATTGAGAGCATCATGGGAATCAAGCACAAATAAATCTGAGGAGCATTTATATCATGTGAAGTGAGGACTAAGACTTTTTTAGCCAAATAATCCCTTGTACCCTATTCACCTTCACTTTGGTGTTCACATTTCTGTGTTCAAATTAAGTTTCCTGCTGATGTGCTTTACAGAGCTCTGAATGCATGTCTCCTGTTTCCTAAAGCGTATTTTGCTCATGTACAAAGGAATTACTATTTTGATGTCATAAACTTATCATTATGCTCATGTTAGTGTAGAAAAAAACATTTAAAAGCATATTTAAAGAGTTTATAAGAATGCATTAGGCTTGTTTTCCCTGTGTATAGTTGAAGAAATATTTAGCAAGTATGACATTGTTTGTCTTTTATGAATGCGAAATTAATGTAATGTAAAGTATAAAGAATAAATATGTTTTAAAATGTCACCATTTAATTATGCTTTAATACACTATATGACCAAATCTTTGTGCACTGTGTCATTTTTAAGTATTTTTTGTTGGATTTAAAACACAGGTTTGAAACAGCACCCCTGGAGCAACGAGAGTTAAGGGCCTTGTTTAAATACCCACATTGGTAACTTCAGTGGACCAATTTAAATCCACTTTCCTGAACCCAAAACCTTCAATTTGAAAGCCAAACACCTTAACTTTTGAAAAAATATCAAAACCACATGATGTATATAAACCTTGAGTCTCAGGGCTGTTATAGGCCAAAACAGATATAGCTATATTTTAAAAAAATGTGTTTTTTTCTTGGGAGGCACTTTCTTTATGGTTCACTTTGGAATTTACATTTGTGATATACATGTGAATATTCATGCAATCAATATATTTCAGTTTTTTACACTTCTGCATAATATTATTGCATATTTTATTTGTGTATATACAAATATTTTCTTTACATTCAAACATGTCTGTAGGTAGTTCACTTTGGTTCAGGGTTTGATTCAAAATTAGAGCAAAGGTCTTCTGTGTGGTGCATGCATGTCCTCCCTGTACCAGCATGGGTTCATCCAGGTACTTTGGTTTGTGCCCACATCCCGAAGCCAAGCCAATAGGTAAATTGCGGGTACTAAAATTGCCCCATGACTGCTTGTTTGTACCCATTAACCTTTGCAATAGAAAAGATACATCTTGGACAGACAAAAATCTTGTTAACTGCCTTTTTATTACGAGCTAGTACTAAGGTGCCATATTTGTTACATTTGGCCTGTATGAAATTATGTAAATACCTAATATTTGACGTTATGACATAATATAATAATTAACATGATTGCCCTCAAACATTTAATCATGCATAGTGCATTGATAAAATAAAAAAACCCAACTTAAAATAGTGAGGCTGTTTGCTGGAAAACTGAAATATGGCTAATTTGAGGGATGTAGTTTACCACAGATTCATAATATTTTAGGGTTTTTAAGAGTATGAAAGGTTATATATCACGTGCTGTGACTTACTTATCAGGAACACCATAAGAGTAAATGTTATAAAACAACATTGTTTACAACAATCTACGTTGTTTTGCTGGCAGCCACAATCCTTTCAGATTGATGCTGGTTATTTCTTTTGTAACCTTTTCTTTATTATCACAAAAGAGTTAGCCTTTCTAAGAATTGTTTATTAACTGATTTCCAACTGAGAGGCTCTTATCACACAGGCAAGGGAAGTGTCGGATAAGAGTGAGAAACAGACGGATGTAGGCTGCACGAATCTAACAACATGGATTACTTTATTTGGTGTGTGTTTGCTCAGATAGGCCTACCCGCTAAATTGGAGTTAAGTCCATGTTGAAAGTATAGCTTCAGGGTGACACTAGTGCTGGTTTTAGTCTCTAGGGAATATCTTCTCTCTGTGAGTGTGTGCATGTGTGTGTGTGTGTGTCTGTGGAGATGTGTGTCCTTTCTGCCGCAGGCTCCTGCTCTGCTCCAGCCCAGTAAACAGAAGGCACAGCCCGCCGGCAAAAATAGGGATTATCGGCATGGTTTGTAGACCAGCATGGGAACCAGATCCCTATTTTTACGCTTATCAATATTTTTCCCAGTAACACAAGAACTAGCTTATGTTAATATAGGCTATTCTACAATTACTACGTTTATTAAAGTATCTGTTTTGGCTTTGCCAAGTGCTTGTTATAAAACAAAGGATCTGATTTATCATTGTGCGTTAGTTAACCTGAGCCAAAAATGTTTCATTTAAAATTAAAAGTTAGTTTAAGGGTACTTTCTGTATCAATTGTACTTTTGGACTAAATGGCTTTTTTTTATCTTTAATTATTATGTGTGTACATTTCAGGTATATCAGACATCACATGTCCACTGGACACCACAAAGTAAATGGGGATAAATTTAAATACATTAACTGCTTCAATTTTACATTTTTTTAAATACTGGGCAATATTTCAAAGTTCAATAAGAATAAGATTTATCATTTGTTGATTCCATTAAACTTTTACACAAGAATTAATTTTAAATATTTTTTGTGTCATAAAAGACTTGAATGTTATTGAAAGATCTTTAAATGAGATTGTCATCTCACCTAAAACCGATTTCACATTGAAATCACCTGCTAATTTTAAAGTTTTACAAATGTTTGACACTCACATTTATGTAATATTAGATAATTTTCCTCAGTAAATAAAAAAAAAAGTCTAAATATTTTGTCCTATTTGTTGGTTCCTGGTTTACTGTACTTTCAGAACTTGTAAATGTTTGGCTACATTTATTAAAATTTATTTAAAAAAATGAATGTTTTAAAATTTCATAAGAATATCTACGCTGGTGTGCAGGTTTTATACAGATATTGAATTTCATTAACAATGAATTAATGACTGCAGCATTTTCAACATTTTATCAATATCTTCATCGTATGTCTGGTTAATTTACAGACATTTTAATTGAAATATTCTGTACATGATAATTTTTGGCAAAATTTGGAATTGGCTGATTAAATGTGTCTGCCTCACCTGTCATTCCCACAGTCTTTACTCTCTGGGTAACCAGAACTTTTTATACCTGCCATTTTCTATGTCCAGGCTGTGCTCACTGAGTCTGTATTCTACTGTATTTCTCATATTCAAAGGACAATCTGTCAGCTCATACCTACATGCTTTTAAATGACCATCAAAGTTTTATTTTACTCTATCTTAATTTTTTCTCAGTTCCAGAAAACAACATAATAGGTTTAAAATGACATAATAGATGCTGAGTTTGTGTTTTAAAGCAGTGATGGAGGGAGACTGATGCTGGTTGGTGTGTTTTTTTCTCCATGCCCATCCAGGGGAGAAGGTTTCGGGCACTGGTTAGATACACCCAGGACAGGGCATCAATCTATTGCTGGGCACACACACACACTCATACACAACCCCACACACAAACTATAGAGATGCCGATTCACTTTGAAACCATGTTTCTGGCCTGTGTGAGGAAACCGGATAACCCGGAGGAATACCACATGGACATGGGGACAACTCCACCCAGATCAGGATTTAAACTGGGAATCCCCAGCGCTGAGATACGAACGTGCTAACCGCTAATATTAGCCCAAGCTAATATTATGAAATTGGGAAATGATGGTTAGAGCTTGTAGTTCACAGTATGAAGTTCCTATGTTTGAGACTTGTTTGAAGTAAAAATGTCTTTTCTATATGGAGACTGCTTGTCCTCTTTGTGCCAGTATAGGTTGCTTTCAGGAACTCTGGTGTTCTCCAATTTTCAAAACATATTTCTTGTCCAATCTCCTACAACTGTATCTTTATACCGGTTCCTGCTCAGAAATAGCCAATGATGCTGTCCATTCTAAATAAGCAAATTAACTAAATTAATGCTTAGATAAGATAATGATGCTTTTTACATAAGTATTTTTTAAAATGCTTTTCAAAACGTTTATTTAAAAGATTTATCTCAAATATTGTAATTCTAGATACATTGTCAACGTGTACAAAAAAGGTCTCCAACAGGGGGCAGCACTTTAGAAAACCTTTTTTTGTTTACCTATGGATGCGTTGGCCCTTTTAACACTAGGGGTAACATTCATATTTTACTAGTGCATGAATTGTAACAGACCGAAAAGAAACACTTCTCAGGAGTGAAAATCAAACGCCCAGAAAAGTGTTTCTCTCCTTCTGTTCCCTCTCCTTCTGTACCTATCTTGTTACAGTCCTCTCTCTCATTCCCTGTCTTACCTCTTTCTCCCTCATTTTCCTCTTCCCTCTGCCTGATGCAGTGTGACACTGCACTAGCCTCTAGCACTCTGTTGGCGCGGAAACAATCAGCTTTGACAGAAAGGGGGTGGTGGGGGAATGGAGGGATGTACGCAGCCCCAGGCCGGTGTATGATGAAGTGGAAGGGGAGCTCTGTCTAGAGAGACAGAAAAAGAGAAACAGAGAACGAGGGAATGACACAACATAACAGGCCACAGTACTGTCTGGATATTGGTTTCAAACCTGAAGACAGCTTGAACAGAACAGAATATGGGTTCAGGACTCAGCTGAGGCTATTAGAAGTTGTCATTGCTGCAGCTTTTTATTATAAATTGACAGCAAAAAGAAACCCATGAGTCGTACCTACATCACATTGCTCATGCAAGATATAGCCTTTGGGTACATTTACTATAACAAAAAAGAATAAATACCAGATACAGTCATGGGGAAAAGAAAGTACACCCTTTTTAAATCATATTGTTTTACATAGCAGGCCATAATATAAATTATTCGGATCTTTAGAAGGTATTAAAATGTCATAAAAACCTCAGATGAAGAACATATTTCAAATTATACTGTCATGATTTATTAACAGTAAAGCATAAACGCATAATCTGTGTATACTGTATTGTTAGATAGGACTGACTACACATGAGATACTGCTTAGTGTATGCCCTTAATTAATTGATCATTGACATGCATGATGACCCGTATAATAGCAGAAGCTATGTTAACATAATTTCAAGGAGGAAAGATATCAGCATTGATTTTAGAGAAGTGATTATTGCTGCCAAATAGTCTGGGAAGTGTTTTAAGGCCATTTCCAAACACTTTAAAGATCAGTGATGAAAATTATTCACATTGAAAAGTGGAAAATATCTCCTCAACATGGACATTATAGCATCTGACCTCAAGGTCAGACTGTGTAATACTCAAGAGAAATTGCAAAACCCCAAAAGCTATATTTTAGACTCCACAACACATCATCACCTCAGTTAGCAGGTGAAATATTAAAGTTTATGACAGTACAATTAGAACAAGACTTTAAAAAATGGGCTTGTTCAAAATGGTTGTCGGGAAAAAGCTTTTTTTTAAAAAGAGAACGTGGCAGCATCACTTACTACGAGACCAAAATGCACTGTGCCTCAATTCAGAATCAGAATACTTTATTGATCCCTGATGGGAAATTGGAGATGTTACAGTTGCTCAGATTGCATATAAGTTTTAATATTCAGACAGCATCATTAACTATTATAACCACAAGTGCATGCCTCCCAAACAGCTTGTTGGCATGTAGATAGTGCCTGATGGTTGTTTGGGAGACCTTGTAACCCCAGGATGCAACCATTTGCTTCAAATCTCTACTTCTCTTACCATTGTTCTCACTGTGCGTGGTGGCAAGATAAATTTCCGTCCTTTTCCAGGCTTGTTTGTAACAGTTTTAGATGTTTTGAACTTTTTGATGATTGCTCTAACTGTAGATAAGGGCATTTGCAGGTGAAAGGCTATTTTCTTGTAGCCTTCGCCTGATTTATGAAGGTTGACACACATCTGCCTTGCCTGAAATAGTGTTCTCTTGTCTTTCCCATGTTTAAGCATGAGTAAGGGAATAGGTTTTTGTGTAACGCCATATTTATACCCCAGGGAAACAAGAAGTAATGAATTACTAATTAATAAACTTTATTAAATGATTTAAATACATTTATTTCCAAAAAATTGCCAATACTTTTAGAACAAACCATTTGAAGGCAAAAAAAATATTTCTTAGTCAGCATCTTTTTTTTTTTCCACTTGAGTTAAAGGTTGCCTTTTTCCACATTTTTTTTACAGTGAGATTATGCTTAGGCTTTTAAACCATATTAACTAGGGGTGACAATAATTATGGAGTGTGCTGTATATACACTGCTCCAAAAAAATGAAGAAAACACAACACAATGTAACTCCAAATCAACCACACTTCTGTGAAACCAACCTGTCCAGTTAGGAAGCAACACTGATTGTGAAT
>JAOUQT010011884.1:0-12150 GCA_025769995.1 Xyliphius kryptos | reverse complement strand
TGCTCAGAGGATCATCTATTAAACAACGTTCTTACCGTGATTTGCGTGTGCCTCCCCTTTTCATACGGGTCGTGACACCCACATGGGGAAATTTGCATACTCAGCAGCAAAAGGACAGCAAATGGAAAATTTAAAAGGTTTTACATTTTTACATCTACTTAGAAAAATCAATCAGTATATATAAGAAAAAAAAAAATAAGATTTACAGTTATGTACATGATAGTTGAGAATGAAACAATAGAAAAACACCATAAAATACATTTTGGCAACAAATACTGCACATAAAATAACTGGATGTATAGGTAGTTATTGTAAGACAACATACTGCACAGCAACAAGTATTGCACATAAAATGACTGAATGAATGGGTATTGTAGGACAACATATTACACAACAGCAAACATATGCAGATATGATGATCAAATTGTAATTTCACAATTGTTATTTGTTAATTTGGAGACGTAGTTACTGAGAGCAGTGCTGATTGTAAAGTCTAACTGAAAAAAGGACCTGCAGTAATGCTCCTTAACACACTTTGGAGGTACAGTCAAGTGCCATTAGAGTCCTGTACATAGGGTGGGCATGAGGATGTGGTTGCTCAGTATGTAGGATGTTGGGCTATTAATCTAAAGGTTGTGGTTTTAAATCCCAGGTCCACTGAATTTACTAATGTGGGTCCTTGAGCAAGACCCTTAACCCCCATTGCTCCAGGATGCTATCAACCCTATGCTCTGACCTCAATCATCAAGTTGGGATTCTTGTAAGTCACTTTGAATAAAACCGTCTGCTAAGTGACTAAATGTACATGTAATGTATGAATGGGATTCATTGAGTTGCAATTTTTTTAGCATCATCCTATCTCCTACCACCTGCACGTGTCTTTGGGTTCCCTCAGGACAGAGCTGGCCTTCCTAATGAGTGTATCCAATTTATTCCTGTCTGCATTAGTGATGCTGCTGCCCCAGCACACCACTCCATAAAATATGGCTGATGCCACCACGGTGTCGAAAAAGGGGTTTAGCAGTGGCTACTGCACCCAAAACGACCTTAATCTCCTCAGCAGGTACAATGTTGGCTGACCAGTCCAGATGTGTGTTAATGTGAACACCCAGGTACTTATAAGAATCCACCATATCAATGTCCATTCCCTGGATGTTCACCGGTGTTGGGAAAGGGCGGATGCCCCTACCTAAATCCACCACCAGCACCAGTACCAGACCACAAAGCTTTAAATCCCCTCTCCGTATTCCCAGTCGTCATCATTTGAGAAGAGACCGACAACAGCAGAGTCATCTGAGAACGTCTGAAGGTGACAGTTCACTGAGCTGTACTTAAAGTCTGCAGTGTAGAGGGTGAAGAGCAATGGCGTCAAGACAGTTTCCTGTGGGGCCCCTGTACTGCATACTACCAAGTCAGACACACATTCCCATGTCATCACATAGTGAGGTTGATGTGTAATGTAGTCCATAATCCAGTTTGTCGAGTCCACGCCAAATAAATCCAACTTGTCCCTCAGAAGTCCAGGCTGGATTGTGTTGAAAGCACTGGAGCAATCAAAGAACATGATCCTCACCATGCTCCCCTGGTTCTTTAGATGAGAAAGAGCCCTGTGTAGCAGGGAGAAGACAGCATCATCCACACTGACACCAGACGAACTGAAGAGGGTCCATCGATGAACTCACTAGTGGGCGGGATATGAACAAGCACCGGTCTCTCCAGTCTTCATCAGATGGGACGTTAGCACCATCAGCCTGTACATTGGTACATTTGGTCATTTAGCTGACACTTTTATCCTAAGCGACTTAAAAATATCCCAATTCAATTGGGGTTAGAACACAGGGTTGGTACAGTAGCCCAAGAGCAATGAGGGTTAAGGGCCTTGCTTAAGGACCCACATTGGTAATTTCAGTGGATCTGGGATTTGAACCCACAACCTTCAGATTGTTAGTCCAATGCCCTAACCACTGAGCTACCATACCATACTCAGTCTTCAGTTCAGGTCCTTTGGATTTGGAGTCTTTGTCACTGGTACCAGGCACAATGTTTTCCACAGCTGTTGAACTTGACCCAGCCTCAGGTTCACGTTACTCATGAATTCAACAATTCCACTCAGTTGGTCTGCGCAGCACCTCAGAACCCTGGCGCTGATGCCATCAGGACCTACAGCCTTTCTTGCCTTGATCTGACAAGATGTTCCAGGTGTCTGTGTGTTGTTCCTGGAACCAGTTCCAGGCTGTGAACTGGAGGATGTGCTAATGGGGACATCTGAGGGGAAAGTCGCCAGGTAGTACACTTGTGTTGAGGACAAAGACTGCAGCAGAGGAGTCTGAGTTGGTGGAGGGGAGTGATCAAACCTATTAAAAAACATCGTTCACTCAATTCTGGCCTCCCACCAACTGGGAATCTAGCTTCTTGTGACCTGAGATGGTCTTAAGACTTTTCAAAATCCCACACATATCATTCTGCTGCATCTGGTCTTTGATTTTCCTCCTGTACTTGGCTTTCTCCTCACAGATCTTCCTCCTTAGCTTTCAGCTCCTCCCTGTTTCCTGATTTAAATGCCCTCTTCTTTTTTTTATCAGAACTTTTATATCAGGGTTGATTGGTATGATTAAATGGAATGGATTTCAGTATAGAGTGTTCATCCCACACTTCTTCACAAACTGTTTCTTTACTGATGGTTTGTGAGATTCTCAATGCTGCATTGCATTGTGGTCTTTCTGGTGCATAAATCACAGTAAATAAAGATGCAGATACGGTCAAACAATGTATTAGAGTAAAAAGTATTCAGTGATGAATATCTAAATGTTTGAAGGATGAAAGAGAAAGCGAACAGTGTATTTAACTATCATTAGAAACGAAGAGAGAGGTGAGAAACTTATGTGCAGGAGCTAAATGACTTTTATATACAGTACATCAACATCATTTTCAGGTTTTAGTTTTCAGTAAGTTCTTTATCTGCATGCTCTATAATACAGAACTCTTTTCACATAATTTCATAATGATGTTTATTTAATGATGTCACCTTAACAAGTCTAAATCTAAACATAAACAATTGTGTGTTTGATACATTAGTCATCTAATGGATCATCATTTCTCTCACAGGTTGTATTGTTGTAATCTCACAGAAGAAAGTTGTTCAGTTCTGTCCTCTGTCCTCAGTTTAAATTCCTCCAGGCTAATAGAACTGAACCTTGGTAACAATTATGAACTACGGGATGCAGGAGTGAAGCTTCTTTCTGCTGGACTGAAGAATCCACACTGTAAACTTAAAATACTGAGGTGAGATCATCACTCTTCAATCGTAAAACATTTTATTATACAGTAAATTTCATTGTGAACAGTGGAATAAATCTTTAACACTTTCAACTTTATACAGCTCAGTTTTAATGTAGCAATTTAAATTGGGGGGTTGGGCACCGCTTGGCAGGTAAACGCAGGACAGGGCGCCAATCCATTGTTGGGCACACAGTCATTCACACAGCCACACACTTTGTAGTGTCCCACTTTAAATGATGGGTTAATTGATTATGTGATGGAAAGAAATTGTTTATGTGCCTAGTGGTTTTTGTCTTCAGTGCTCTTTAGCATTTGTCAGAGGGAAAGAGCTGATGTTGGGACCAGGATGAAAAGAAAATGTAATGATTTTCTGTTTTCCATGTCCTTGAAATGTAAAGTTTCTAAAAGGTTGGCAGCTGTCTATATTGTTCTTTGCAGTCTGTGTCAGTCTTGTGTTGTTGCTGCTTTAAACCAGATTGTAATTGAGGAGCACAAGACACATACAATCACTGCAATGTTGTTTTAATAGCTCTGGTGGTAGACTGTGGTTCCTCAGGAACAGCAGGAAAAACATCCTCTGTTGGACCTTGAGAATGGAGTTAATGTGTGACTCCCACCTCAGGTCAATTGAGATTAGTTACCAGGAAAATAAATGTCTTCACGGTTGACACAGGGCTGTTATTTAGTAAGTAAAGGTGGAGGTAGGGGTCTCTTCAGAAATCCACCGTCATTTCCACATCTTGAGCTTGTTTAGCTGCACGTTGTTGCATCAGAGCACTGCATCAGAGCACCAGCTGCTCAAGTTCCTGTTGATATGCAGATCCCTGACCATCTTGGTCAATAATTGTAGTGTAATTTGCAAACCTAAGGAGCTTAACGGCTGTGTCTTTGGAAGTGCAGTCATTTGTATAGATGGAGAAGAGCAGTGGGGAGAGGACACATGCCTGAGGAGCACTGATGTTTACTATTTGTACCGGTGTTACCAGCATGCATTACATAAAACAATCAAGGACAGGGACAAACGGAAACCAAGTGTATAAAAAACAAAAGTCCCTGTCACATGACAAACTTGAGTGCTCCGTCTTTCTGGCCGGTGACATGGCGGACAACCTTGAGTTCTCCACCTCTTTGGCAGCCAGTTCTCCGCTCCACTGGCAGTTTCGGGTTCTCTGCCCTAATGGTGATGAACAGACTTTCTGAGCACCACCCTGAGATCGGGGATGACCTCTGGCAAACTGACCTCACAATCGTTATGTGGCGAGGAACTGACCTCACAATAACCCTGTGGTGAGGAACTGACCTCACAATCACCTAGTGGCGAGGAACTGACCTCACAATCGCTATGTGGAAAGAAACTGACCTCACAATCGCCCAGTGGCAAGAAACTGACCTCACAATCGCCCAGTGGTGAGGAACTGACCTCACAATTGCCCAGTGGTGAGGAACTGACCTCACAATCGCCCAGTGGCAAGGAACTGACCTCACAGTTGCTCTGTGGCAAGGAACTGACCTCACAATTGTTCTGTGGCGAGGACCTGACCTCACAATCGCTTAGGGGGGAGGAACTGACTTCCCAATTGCTGGCTGACAGTGGTCTTGAGTGTCCCGCACTGGATGGCATTATCTGGACAACAGGAGTAACCGTTCTGCTTTGCACCCCTAGTCCTCCGCATGTGAAGAAAGGAGCCGAATGTGTGAACTGATTCACCTCAGAAGAAACCATGTGTGCTTTTTTAAATATAAAAGGATTAGAATTAAATTTATTAATTTATTTATTAGCTTCTTCTTAAACCTCTACTAGGGTCGTGGGCAGGGTTTCCCTGTGCCCATCCAGGGAAGAACATTTTAAGTGCTGGGAAGATACGCCCAGGACTGGGTACTGTGTATTGCTGTGTGTGAATAAATAATTTATATATTTTACAGGTTGTATCAATGTAATCTAACAGAGGAAAGTTGCTCAGTTCTGTCCTCGGTTCTCAGTTCAAACTCCAGTCTGATAGAACTGAACCTGAATAACAATAAACTGCAGGATTCAGGAGTGAAGCTTCTCTCTGCTGGACTAAAGAATCCACACTGTAAACTGAAAATACTAAGGTGAGATCGTTAATTGTTAATCATCATTTTATCTTCATCAGATTTAATATATATATATATTTAAAGTCTTAATTAATTAAACATTAAGGACTCCTGTCAACTTGATTATTCTAATTGTAAATGTTCTAATAAATCAACATTTTACTCACAGTTTGGATGATTGCAATCTAACAGAAGAAAGTTGCTCGGTTCTGTCCTCAGTTCTCAGTTTAAACTCCTCCAGTCTGACAGAACTGAAACTGAATTGGAATAAACTGCAGGACTCAGGAGTGAAGCTTCTCTCTGCTGGACTGAAGAATCCACACTGTAAACTGGAGAAACTGGGGTGAGATCAATTATGAATTACCTTTAATTATCTAATATATATATACGTTTTCTGTAGATTCTCACTGAAGGCATCAAAACTATGAATGAACATGTGGAGTTATGTTCTTAAAAAAAGGTGAAAAAAAGTATTTTCTCTTGGTTTCTTCAAACTAGCCACCTTTTGTTCAGATTACTGCTTTGCAACCTCTTGGCAATCTTTAGCTTCAAGAGATCTTCAATAGTCTTAAAGTTCTTCATGTGTGCCAGTTTCGCTGTAGCACTTGATGGTTTTTGTGACTTCACTTGGGAACACATTTAAAGTTTTACCAATTTTATGGACTGACTGATCTTCAATTCTTATGTAATGATGGCCACTCATTTTTCTTTAGTTAGCTGATTGGTTTTTACCATAATATGAATTTTAACTGTTGTCCAATAGGGCTGTCGGCTGTGTAATAACCTGACTTCTGCACATCACAACTGATGGTCCCAACTCCATTGACAAAGCAAGGAATTCTACCAATTAACCCTGATAGGCACACCTGAAAACCATTTCAGGTGACTACCTCTTGAAGCTCATTGAGAGAATGCCAAGAGTGGGCAAAGCAGTAATCAGAGCAAAGGGTGGCCATTTTGAAGAAACTATAATTATAAAAAATGTTTTTATTTCACCTTCTTTTGTTAAGTGCATAGCTCAACATGTGTTCATTTATATTTTTGATGCTTTCAGTGAGAATCTACAATGTAAATAGTACTGTATGTGCAACATTCTTGGTGAATTAAAGAGATTCTGATTCTGAAACTAAACTTTTTTCAAGCATCTGAAGTACCTGATGAGTTTGATTTTTGTTTGTTGTGGAGTAAAATAAAATTTGCAATTGAATGCATGTACTATTTAATTAAGTTATACGCAGTTAATAAACTGTTAAACATACACATGCCAACACTAACCAGGATTTAAGACTTGTTTTTAGGAAGCCTTTCAAAACAAAACAAAAAAAAAAACTGTTGTCTGATAATTTTGGAGGCCTGTTGAAACAGAGATGTCGTTTTGTACTATCCTCATCACAAGCATCCAGTTCAATTCAGTGATTAATTAAACAAGACTATTAAACATACTGTAATTGCAACATATTGAGAGAGTGGAAGGCTGGTTTTATTTACATGCTGTATTTACAGCACGACCTGGACAGATGGCGCCATACACAAATATAAAAGTAGGCATAGTTAGAAATACACTGCTCAAAAAAATAAAGGGAACACCAAAATAACACATCTAAAAATCTCAATGAATTAAATACTTCAGTTGAAAATCTTTATTTAGCAGATAGTTTAATGTGTTGAGAACAAAATTACATAAAAATGATCTAAATGTAAATCAAAATTATCCCATGGAGGTCTGGATTAAGAATCATCAAAATCAAAGCGGAAAATCAAATGACAGGCTGATCCAACTTCAGTGGAAATTCCTCAAGACAAATTAAAATGAGGCTAAGTAAAGTGTGTGGCCTCCACGTGCCCGTATGACCTTCCTACAATCCCTGGGCATGCTCCCGATGAGGCGGCGGATGTTCTCTTCTACCTACTCTCCATGTCTCCTGGTATCCGCTCCATGCTCTGGACACAGTGCTGACAGGCACAGCAAACCTTCTTGCCCCAGCTGGCATTGAAATGCCATCCTGAATAAGCTGTGCTACCTGAGCAACTTTTGTAGGTTGTAGACACCGCCTCATTCTGCCTCTATGGTGAGAGAACTGACCAAATGCAAAAGTGGCTAAAACATCAGCCAGAAAGGATGAGAACAGAGAAAAGGTCTCTGATCTTGCAAAGTGCCTCTCATTTCTACTTGTTGTCTGTTCCATTCGCACAAAAGCAAGTGAATTTAGTTCACAATTAGCGTTGCTTCCTAACTGGACAGGTTGATTTCACAGAAGTGTGGTTGACCTGGAGTTACATTGTGTTGTTCAAATGTTCCGTTTCTTTTTTTTAACAGTGAATATTTTGTCTCACTAAGCTTTAAAAAGAGCATAAACCAAGTGCATTTAGGTGAATAATATTACATTAGAAAATTATATTAAAATAGGATCTAATTATTAAAATATTGAGGCTCGTCTGAGGTTATGTCACTACTTACCAGGTCTAGTTACATCTTTTTACAGTTTCACCTGTATTGGTCCAAAGGTCAAGAGGCAACATCACACACGTCACCTAGTGCTACACTAAGCTCAATCTATGATGACAGCTGTCTTATAGACAACAACTCAATCTTAACTTCACAATGTTAAGCAACTCATTTAGAATCTATGACAGTCGTCAATAACAACAATTATTGCAAACAGACTGGCCCATCTTTCCGTGACATGATCCAGTCTGGTCAGTGTCAAAATATTCTGGTTTTTCTGGTTGAATCGTAGGTGTTGTGCTTTAGCATATAAGAAATTACAGGTGTACTCCAGTTGTTAGGTTAAGGCTCAGAACTGTCAGAACTGGAGATACTAGAGTGAGCAGTTTCTTGCGTGCAAAACTGGCTCGATTGTTTGCAATGGAAAAGGTAAATTTCATTATTGCATGTGCTAACACAGAACATTTAACTGACACATAAAATGCAGATAGTATCAGAACAGGTATATGGAAGCAACACTTAAGGTCCAACCTACTACTTCTTGGTTAACTTTTGATCCTACGTTAACGTGTAAATATTTGTTCCCGTCAGTTGTTTCTAAACCTCCCTGAAAAACACAGCAGTACAGTGGCCTACAACAAATCAAACTAAAGTAGTTTTTAAGGGTTGCTTAGTAACTATTGGGAACTCTAGAAGAGCTCACAGGGTTTGCCTAACCCAGAAAGGCAGCGTTGAATTCCCTCACACAACACAGTCAGACTGTTGACAACCAAATTAGTAGATGATAACCAAGAATTGTGTGGGAGCCTTAAAAGCTGCTGGCAAACAAGAGCCTGAAAGCATAAACAAACTAAAATGAACATCTGCCTGTCCTCTGGTCAAAGAGGAAGCACTCAGGGGAATAAGTGGATGGCAAAAACTCTGCAGCATTTTGTGAATAAGAGTTGGCCTTGGATATCCATAGGACTTCACAAAGTTTGGTTTTCTGGAAAAAATTTCAGCAAGTGATTGAATTTTCAAGACAGTTGCATAGCAAAAGACAGCCATTTTGGCTCTTGACTGCAGTGTTAAATACAGATGTTACGACAATGTTAAATCACGGGCGATTTGTCTCCCACTACATCTCTAGTATTTTTTCATCCTGTGTAATAACACAGCTAGGAAACATTGTTTATACCTTTTAAGACAGATGACTTTAAGCTTTCTTAACAGTCAATGCCAGTGATACCAGTCAAAAAGTTTGTGCTCCACATATTCTCCCTTTTATCAGCCCCACTTACCATAAAGAACTTTGTAGTTCTAAAATTAGACAGACAATATTTTACTACATATTGTTTTAGTCCACTTTACTCTATCCTCTAATGATCAGAACCCCAATAGTAGTACCACAGAGCAGGTATTATTTGGATGGTACATTATTCTCATTGCGGCGTCATTGAGGTGATTAAATGAAACTACAGCAGCACTACTACACTAAAACCCACTCACTGCATCAGTGTCTCTACAGAACTCACAATAAACAATACACCACCCAAATGATACCCGTTCTGTATTGTCCTTATCGTCCTTGATACCCAGCTGATCACAAACTCTATGTAAACACCCTCTTCAGAGCATTGTCAGCTTCACCATGGTTTTAATGACGTGGGTTAACTGAGTGCTTCACACTGGCACAATCTCTTACTGCCATTGACCCAGAGGACACTAAATATGGCACTGCCTATACTAGGTCATATGATATACACTTGCTGGCCTTATATAATCTTCTCAGGCACCAAAACTCCAGAAATAAGTACTGATGCAACTGCAAGGTGTCAGCATCTGTATGAATCATATATACAGTATAAAACCTTATGCAAGAGCTTCACACATCCTGCAACCAACAGGCTGCTATTCACCATATCAACAACTTTCTTTCCATTCTTTTTTACCTTTGTGCAAAGAAGAAATTGAAATAAGTAAGCAATAGTTGCTGAATAGTATTTTGACAGTGCAGCTTTAGTCTGCAGTGCAGTGTGTAAGGAGAATCCTATTAAAAGAAAAAATAAATCTTTAATTAGCATTCTAAAAGCATAATCAGGGTTGAAGTTATGATTGTCAAGACAGATATACGGAGCAGGAATCTGTCCTTGTAGCAGATGGAAGTAAATAAGCGTGATTCAGCCTCTGACAAAAGCAACGGCCGGAACAACCTGTTCTAGCAAGATTTCCTTAAACGCATTATGTATTTGAACCTCTACTATGTTTACAACTAAAAAAGACATGATTGCAAAACACAAACCAACAAACACAACAACAAAGGTCTTTTAAATAGTTTCGAAATGTTAAACTTTTACAAATAGCTGTCATCACTCTTGTAACCTATACTTTTTCTGAAGATATATTGATTTATATAGCATTCTTTACTACCATAATGTTTTACTCATTTCTGAGATGAGTAGATT
Organism: Xyliphius kryptos; assembly: GCA_025769995.1. Classification (NCBI taxonomy): domain Eukaryota; kingdom Metazoa; phylum Chordata; class Actinopteri; order Siluriformes; family Aspredinidae; genus Xyliphius; species Xyliphius kryptos. The sequence goes on along the minus strand of JAOUQT010011884.1, from coordinate 1,905 downwards.
GACAGCAGTTTTTCCCTCAGTGTTTTTTATTAAGGTGTCAAGTCAGAATGGCTTCTTTATATGCAAGCCCTGCAGCAGTCTGCACAATCCCACCCACCACTAAAGAAATATGGTTAAGAAATTCTGCACAAAGGCTCCTAAATAAAAAAAAAAAACAACAAACAACTGTTTATTGTGCAACTTGTCTTTTATGAATTATTGTCAAAATGCTGCAAATTTACAATAAAACACTGATATAATGTATAGTACAGAACTAAACAATGTTTAGACACACAACATTGCTGACCAATAATATGAAGCAAACCCAGACTGTAGACGTTGGTGCACAAAAAAAAAAAATCTTGCTGGATTCTTCAGAAAATGGGCTTTGCAAAAGAGAACTTGATCCTTACACTGGACACAAAAACCCACAAATTAATAATTTAAACTGACCAGCCAAATGAAGGAATCATTGAGCCCTGTAAAAAAAAAAAGAAATAAACCCTCAGAGGTGATATTATTATGCATGTTAAACCAACAAAGCTACCATGCATCATATATATGCATTTACTGTAAATCCAATTAAGTTTTGCCCAGGTTTAGTCGCTCAGGAGAAGTTTTAAACAATGATAAAATGAACAGTGGTTAAATGTGCCTAGTGGCTAGCTGACTGATTATAACTTGCTCCACATTTAACGTGCAGTTTTCTTCTGCATTCGCTTTGAAGCCCACATTCGAAAGAACAATCCTAAACCTGTCCTGGCATGCCAGATGAATTCTCACATATCTCTCACTAGTGGGCTGGACCTGAGGGATAGAGACCTTGCAAGCAGTGACACATATGCTGTCTGACAACCAGCTCAAAGGCTTACTGGCAAGAGAAAGAGTGGAGGTTAGCCGTATGTAATTATTTGGCCCTTTAATCCAAGCACTGGAACAACCTGTAAGCAATTTGTCAAGGTTAAGGTGCAGGTCTAACTAACTGAATGTGCATGTCAAGTAATCTGAATCTTTGAATTTACATGAATCAGTCTATTATTATTATTATTATATAGCTGGCTTTGCTGCTCATTTACCAGCCAGTAAAAGGTACATCTATCTATCTATCTATCTATCTATCTATCTATCTATCTATCTATCTATCTATCTATCTATCTATATCTATATATATACACACATGGTCCCTATTTTTTTAAATGAGGTTGGGTTTATAACTTTAGAAATCTAAATCGATTTAGTATTGGGTTAAAATAATTAAACCAAACCACAAAATGGCTGTAAAACGCAACCATGTGGGCAAACATCCGCTTTTGATATAAAGACTGCATCAGTGAGGCTAAAGAAATAATCTTACTCTAAAACCATAATTTCCAAACTTTCAACCAAGCAAAATCACATCATTAGTGTTCCTGCTACACTTTATGTAGAAAAACTTATCCATGCCATCCATCTCTTATTTATATTTTTAGACCAGTTACAGTAGTGCATGAAAATATACATATATATATATATATTTTTTTAAAAGCCAGATCAAGTTATGCGCAGGGTGGATAGTGCTACAGTGTAGCTGCTTCTTCCGAATAATACTGACTTGTGTTGTTCTCTCTTTTGTAAGTCACTTTGGATAAAAGCGTCTGCTAAATGACTAAATATAAATGTAAATATGTGAACTCTTTGGGAATTTGTTATTTCTGCATAAATCTGAAATATAACTTCATCAGATTATATAAACATTACATAAAATGCTCTACACCAAAAACATTTATATCTTGCTCATTTATATATTGAGGAAAATGATTTAATATTACACATCTGTGAGGGGCAAAAGTACACAAAACTAAATTAGAAGATAATTCACTGGTGAAATTACAATCAGGTGTTTTAATCAATAAGATGACTATCAGGTGAGAGTGTGCAGCCTGGTTT